>CAUYRH010078686.1:0-19117 GCA_963574655.1 Perodicticus potto
ACGTGGCTGGCACCTTAGACCTTTGAGCCACAGGTGCCGAGCCCAGATAAACATTTCTAAGTGCCTGGAAACCTGAGCACGTTTATGTCCCTTGACTTTGTCCTGAAGGTATTTATGTCTGACAGCTCACAGCAACCTCTACCTCTTGGGCTTAAGTGATTCTTTTGTCTCAGCCTTCCAAGTAGCTGGGACTACAGGAGCCTGCCACAATGCCTGGCTGTTTTTTTTTTTTTTTTTTTGAGACAGAGTCTCAAGCTGTCACCCTGGATAGAGTGCCGTAGCATCACAGCTCACAGCAACCTCCAACTTCTGGGCTCAAGCGAGTCTCTTGCTTCCGCCTCCCAAGTAGCTGGGACTACAGGCGCCCGCCACAACGCCCAGCCATTTTTTGGTTGCAGCTGTCATTGTTGTTTGGCGGGCCGGGCTGGATTTGAACCCGCCAGCTCAGGTGTACATGGCTGGTGCCTTAGCCCGCTGAGCCACAGGCGCCGAGCCTTTTTTCTTTTTTTTTGAGACAGAGTCTCACTATGTAGCCCTGGGTAGAGTGCTGTGACATCACAGCTCACAGCAACCTCAAACTCTTGGGCTTAAGCAATTCTCTTGCCTCAGCCTCCCAAGTAGCTGGGACTACAGGCGCCCACCACAACACCCAGCTATTTTTTGGTTATAGTTGTCATTGTTGTTTGGTAAGGCCGGGGCTGGGTTCCAATCCACCAGCTCCAGTGTATGTGGCTGGCGCCCTACCGGCTGAGCTATAAGTGCCAAGCCCTGACTATTTTTTTGTTGCAGTTGTCATTGTTGTTTAGCAGGCCCGGACCAGGTTCAAACCCGCCTGCCTTGGTGTATGTGGCCAGCGCCCTAACCACTGAGCTATGGGTGCCAAGCCTATTGTTCAATCTTTTTAAGAGACAGGGTCTCCCTCTCTGCCCAGACTGGAGTGCAGTGGCACAATCATAGCTCACTGCAGCCTTGAACTTCTGGGCTCAAGTGATCCTGCTGCCTCAGCCTCCTGAGTAGATGAGACTACAGGTGTGAGCCACCACACCCAGAGCAAGTTGCTATTTTTATCCCCAATTTTATAGATGAAAGAACTGGGGCTTGGATAATAACATGCCCATTCTTCCTGGAACCACCAGTCAGACTTCTGCTTGAGTCTCATTGGCCAGAACAGTGTCACACAGCCACCCCTAGAAGTAAGGGAAGTCATAAAACCTACCTCATACAACTATTGTGGTAGATAAGTGACTTAGGGGATGGAAAGCCCTCAAACCAGTGCCTGTGACCACTGTACATGTAATTCCCTGAACTAATATCATTTCTGAGTGCCTATGATAATATGGTAGCATTATTATAGCTCACTACAACCTTAATTGCCCTGGAAGGCCAGTGTTAGAAAGGGCACATTGTCACTCCATCAGTGTCCTGTTAGCAAAGAAAGTGGATGCGAGCATTGGGACACAAAAAGCTGTGACCCACAAGCACTCCTACCTCTAGCTCTAGAGCGGGCATCCTCAAACTTTTTAAACAGGGGGTCAATTCTCAGACCGTTGGAGGGCCGGACTATCGTTTAAAAAAAAAAACTATGAACAAATTCCTATGCACACTGCACATATCTTATTTTGAAGTAAAAAACAAAACGGGAACAAATACAATTCACACTGCCGCATGTGGCCCACGGGCTGTAGTTTGAGGACCCCTACTCTAGAGGAACTATATTGAGTACCCTCTAAATACTAGGCATTATGCTATAGGTTCAATGTAAATTCTTCCTAAAAATAGTAATAGTCACATTTATTTCATGCATCCTCACAGTATCCATGAGGCACATGCTATAGTCTTCCTTTTTTTTTGGAGACAGGGTCTTGCTTTGTTGCTTGGGCTAGAGTGCGGTGGCATTATCATAGCTCACCACCACCTCAAACTCCTGGGTTCAAGTAATCCCCTTGCCTCAGTCTCCTGAGTAGCTGGGACTACAGGTGTGAACTACCATGCCTGGCTAATTTTTTTATTTTTTGTAGAGACAGGGTCTTACTCTTGCTCAGGCTGGTCTCGAATTCCTGACCTCAAGCAATCCTCTGGTCTTCACCTCCCAGAGTGCTAGGATTACATGCATGAGCCCCTGTGCCCCGATGTGACATGAGTTTTTATAATTATCCTTCCTTGAAAGGTGAGGAAATTGAGGCTCTGATAGTTAAATGAGCTTCCTGAGGATACACAGCTAGAAAGTTGTGGAGTCTGAATCTGAACCCAGGCAGTCAGACCCTACTCCCCAACCCCTAGGGAAAAAGTAAGGAGAGCAAGCGATAGTAGGACAGCAAGCCCAGAGGGCTGCCTGGAGGCAGCTGATGTCACTAGGACCCAGAGAACGTGGAGGAGCAGAGAGGGAGAAAGGGAGGGTGCTGCGGCTGAACAAGGCAGGCACATAAACACCATCCTGGGGCAGTTCTTTGAGGATGGATTTCCAGCCGCCTGCCCCCAGTATGGCCCTGCCTCAAGCCCCCCTGGGTCCACTTTTGCTAAAGGGAAGGAGTTTCATTAGTACCTCTGAAGCCCCAGCAGCCCTGGGGGGATGAAAAAGGCCCAAGAGGGGAGCCGTCCTAATTTTGGAACGCCAGGCAGGGGGCCATCGGCGGCTGAAAGAGAAGCAGCTGGGGCTGGCTGGGCAGGCCCCACCATTGTTCTTGCAGGATCTGCGGTCAGGGCTTCAAATGCAAAACCGGAGAGGGGATGGGGGTGGGGGGCGCGTGTGGCCTCTGCTCCTCCTTTAATAGACCAAAGGACTCTGGCGGCTTAGCTCTTTTTCCTAATTTAAAGATATTTTCAGGCGTTTGGGAGCTTCCCTATGGTGAAGCAGGAAGGTTGGAAAGGGGGGGCCTTGAAACTCTCATCGTTCTTGCCCACGGAAGACGGAGGAATAGGCCAGGGGTGGGGGTTGGGGGCTAAGGGTGGGGCATTGGGAGGTAAGGAGACCCGTGTTGTATTCTGTGTTCTCCTATGCCTCAGTTTCCCTCTCTGGAACCTCTGCATGTCTCACCAGAAGGTAGGGCAGAGGCAGGTGGACCTAAACATTGGTCTCTCTTAAGTGGGGGCTCTTCAGGGTCAACTCTGGAGCCCTCGACTTGAAAGACAGATGGTGGAGGCTTGTTCCCTCTAAGTCTGGCACTCTGGGTGCCAGAGCGGGAAGGAGGGTTAGGGAGATAGGCCAATGGGGGTGCAGCTGCCACCACGCTGGAGGATGGGGGCTCCTTGGTTGCTCTGCAGGGCAGGAAGGTACACAGAAGCCAGGAGAGAGAACCTGTAACCCGGATGGAGGGGACCTGGAACCTAGGGACAGTCTGGGGGTGGGAGGGATGTCTTCCCTTCTCTCCGGTCTCAGTCTCCCTCCCAGGCTCCAGCTGTTCCCCGACTCAACCACCGCAATCCCCCCTGCCCCCGCTTCCCGTCGCCTGTTCTGCCTCCAAGGGTGCCACCTCCTTAGGCTGCCTTTCACTCCCTACTCCGGGTTCCCCGCCCTCCCCTCTCTCCTCTCCTCCCTCGGATTGGCGCTCGCCTCGCTTCCCCACTGCTCTCCCAGCCTCCCCCCTCCATCACTTTCTCTCTCCCTCTCTCTCCCCTTCCTTCCTCTGTCCCGGCCTGTCTTCCCACCTTCCCCAGCAGGAAGGGGAGAGAGAGGGAGAGAGAAAGGGGCCCGCGCCCCCTCCGCGCCTCCCCCCTCCGCGCCCTGGGGCAGGGCCGCCGCCATCTTGCAGGGGGCAGGGGCGGGAGCGGGGCGGGCGCGGGAAACAATGCATCTTTTATGAAGCGCACCCCCCGTACCGCCTGGAAATCTCACATTAACGCCGCATTGATTTCCCTCGCAGTAGATGGGGGCTCTCCTGTGCGCCCCCACCAAGAGGGGCGGGAAGGTGGGGAGGTAGGCCACCTCTTGGGTTGGGGGAGGACATGGGATTGGGTAGGGGACAGTCATCGCTCGGGGGCCCCGCGAGCCCTGCAGCCCGCGCCACCCCCCGCCCCGCAGGTGGACTTCGCTGGGCTAGGGGCGCGGAAGGGCTGGTCAGCACGTTCCCAAAAGGGGGGCGGGATCGGGCTCCAAGTTTTCTAGTAACTCCAGGACCCAGACCGGGCGGCACTGGGGGCCCCAGCACAGTCTACCCTACTCAGCTCTGGCACCGGCCAGAAACGGCGCTGGAGCCCCTCGGCTGCCCCTGGGGCTCTGGTCTCTGAGACCTGGCTGTCTGGGACTCGTGCCCCTACCCCTCACCTCCAGAAACCGCCGTGGCTCCCCTCCCCTCTAGGCCCCGTTTCCTTCCCCTCTTCCCTTGCATCTTGCCACTTCACTCCCATCCTTTCCAGCTCCCGCCTCCCTCCTCTCTCTGGCTCCCCCCTTCCCTGCTGACTGCTGCCTCCCCTCCTCCCTGCGTGCTAATGGCTGGGTGGCAGGCGGCTCCTTGGCTGTTTCCGGGGGAGGCGGGTTTGCAGCCAGGCGAGATGCTGAAGCTATTCGGGGGAGGGGGAGGAAGAAGAATTATACACACATAAATCTGGGATAATGACGGTGGTGCTAATGGGGCTGGCAGCGCCAGCTCCCGGCAGGTCCCTCCACCCCCAAACACACACACTCAAGAACCAACGGGGCCTGCTGACACGCCTGAGGGTCCACAGACCCCTGTCATCTCTCTGACAGTCCCTGAACAGGCCCTCCTGTGTACACAAGGTCCAAGCTCACTTGGGACATTCCTACTGCTATTCCTACCTCTTTCTCAGTTCAATCTACAGCTTGCCACTTGCCAGTCCTGTGACCCAGCATGACAGGTAGATTCCATGGGTTCCCCTATCACACCACTGCCACTCTGGATCCCCAACTCTCTAGGCTTTCTGAGGTCATGCCACTCACAACATGATTATCTTTTGTGTAATGGAAAGATGATCAAACTTGGATTTTATTACCTTTCCCCATTTCTTGACTGTGCGACCTCAGGCAAGACACTTAACTTCTCTGAGGTTCAGTTCTCTCCACTGTAAGTCAGTCATGATAATAATGATTTTCAAAGAGAATCCGAGTTTGCTCGCTTCTTGCCACTTCTATGTCCTGGGTCTGCCCCCATCGTTGCTCAACTGGATTTATTGGGGCTGCCTTGGCCAAGGTCTCCTGATTCCGCTCTGCACCCTATCCATCCTTATAGGAGCTCAGAGTGATCTTTGAAAGACAAGGAGGTTTCTGTGGTCCTTCTATTGAGAACACTGCAGGCACTCCCCCATGGTTCTTATCCCTCACTCAGCCTTAACCCGATCCTTCTCTCCATTGCTTACTATACTCCAGCTACACTGATCTTTCACACTGGAACATCCTCCCCCTACATCTCACCTGACCCACCAGCTCTGCCTCCTTCAAGCCCCAGTTCCATGTCACACTCCAGTCACCCTCCATCAACTCCAGCATGTCCCATTTATTGTTTTCATGTTTGTGGCTTGCCTCACCATCCTCCTCCCCCGCTGAAATACAATCTCTTTTTAAGCTTTTTTTTTTTTTTTTTTTGAGACAGAGTCTCATCCTGTGCCCTGGGTAGAGTGCTGTGGCATCATAGCTCACAGCAACCTCAAACTCCTGGGCTGGAGTGGTCCTCTTGCCTCAGCTTCCCAAGTAACTGGGACTACAGGTGTGCACTACAATGCCCAGCTAGTTTTTTTTTCTGTTTTTAGTAGAGAGGGGGTCTCACTTAGTCTGGTGGTGAACTCCTGAGCTCAAGCAATCCACCTGCCTTGACTTCTCATAGTGCTAAGATTAAAGGCATGAGCCACTGTGCCCCACCTCTTTTTACACCTTGACTCTTTTTCTCAGTGTGTCCCACAATATCTGGCACCAACTAGATTTTCAAATATGTGTTAAAGGAGTGAATTAAATAAATAAGAACATTGTGACTCTTTAAGGATATAACTGGTATAAAGTCCTTGTAATGTCACAGGTATTCAATAGATCAGGGCACCTGCCTTCTTCCTGAAAATGGAACTGGAAAAGGATCCATGGCTATTTGCTCTTGTGGCCACTCTCAGTCCAGAAACACAGGGAGATAAATTGGAGGAGGAAATATTCCCCAAAGAGGAACGTATTCACAATGCATTTAGCTGACAAAGGATTCATAGCCACAATATATAAAGAACTCCTACAAATCAATAAGAGAAAACAGTTAATTTAGAGGGCAATAGAAGATTTGGAAAATTAACAAAAGAGGATATCAAAATGGCCAATAAGCACATGAAAAGGTGCTCAACATTACCAGTCATCAGAGAAACGGAAATAACACTGCAATGAGATTCTATAACATACTCACCAGAATGGCTAAAATGAAAAGAACTGAGAATATCAAGTTCTGACAAGGATGTGGAGCAACTGGAACTTTCATACACTGCTGGTGGGACTGTAAAATGGCATAGCCACTTTGGAAAACTGTTGGGCAATATCTCTTCAAACTGCACATACACTTGTCTAGGATAAGCAATCTCCCTCCTGGGTATTTAGTTTTTAAAACGTGAACTGATATTTACCAAAAGACACATATGAGAATGTTCATAGCAACTTTATTCACAATAACCCATCACTGCAAACAATTCAAATATCCATCAACAGTAAAATAAAGCAAATTGTGCTACATTCTTATGATAGAATATTACACAACATAGAAAAAGAGTGGACTAATAATGCAATGACGAGAACGATTCTCCCAGGTGCAATGTTATGTGAAAGACTAAACATAGGCTGGGCATGGTGGCTCCCGCCTGTAATCCTAGCATTTTAGGAGGCCGAGGCAGGTGGATTGCTTGAGCTCAAGAGTTCGAGACCAGCCTGAACAAGAGTGAGACCCCCATCTCTACTAAAAATTGAAAAACTAGCTGGGGGTAGTGGCGGGCACCTGTAGTCCCTGCTACTCAGGACAGTGAGGCAAGAGGATTGCCTGAGCTCAAGAGTTTGAGGTTGCTGTGAGCTATGATGCCATGACACACTACCCTGGGCGACAGATGTTTCCATTTATATGAAGTTCAAGAATAGGTAAAACTAATCTATGGTGAAAAAGATCAGAGGATATTGAGTAGGAAGGGGCATTTGGGAACTTTCTGGAGGGATAGACATGTTCTTTTGATCTGTGTCATGGATACACAGCATATATATGTGTAAACATTTATCAAGATAGAATCTAAGAGCTGTGCATTTACCTTTTGTAAGTTATGTCACATTAAAAAAAAAAAAAACAGAGAAAAAATCCTCTAGAACTATGTGTGATGCATATGCTTTGTGAATCCTGACACCTTCTTCTTTGAGGGTTTCACAACAGTCCTCCAGGGTGGACAGAGTTGGAAGGACGTTCAAGGGGAACAAGTGCCTTCCCCCATTTTCCTAAGATGACAGGAGCTGACAGCCTCCCCTGGACTTGGGGTGTGGGCAATTCAGTCTGAGGTCAAGGGGTTGATCTTGAAGTTTCTTTCTTCCTCCCTCGTCTCCTTCCTGCCCAAGCTGTGGTCCCAGGTGACTCCTGTACCAGTGACTACTAGTGATTTTGGTTACTATGGTAATAGGGCTGCCGAGGTGCCCCAGGAACCCAATGATCCCCCACATTACCTCAATGTATGGGGAGCTGCTTTGCCCTCTTAAGAATGGCATGAGAGCAAGGTGAGGGAGGAACTCCCCTGCTTCTCTGCTCTTGAAGGAGGTCCTTTCTTTACAAGCTTTGCCCCATACCCTCTGCTTTGGAGAGGAACATCTGAGTGGGACAGGAGGTTAAGGATGGAGAGAAGAGGGTACCTGCTCTCTGGGTTATACCACCCTTCCTAGCTCCCACAAGAGATGAATAGTCTTTTTCCAGCTTCAACTTTTCTCATTTTTCCTTTCTTTTTTTTTTTTTTTCTAATAGGAGGTGTGTAGTGATAGCTAAGAGGAACATTGCATTTGACAGCCAGACTGTATGGCCTTGGCTTACAGGCCAGTCCTTGGCTTAGTCCTTTTATTTATTTTTTATTTTTTTATTTTTATTTCTTTTGACAGGGACCCATCTGTTGCACATACTAGAGTGCAGTGACATCATCATAGCTCATCGCGGCCTTGAACTCCTGGGCCCAAGCAAACCTTCGGCCTCAGTTTTCCGAGTGGCTAGGACCATAGGCATGCGCCACCATGCCTAGCTCATTTTTACATTTCTGACGGGGTCTTGTTTTGTAGCCCAGCTGGTCTTGAACTCCTGGCCTCAAACGATCCTCCTACCTTGACCTCCCAAAATGCTAGGGTTATAGGCGTGAGCCACAAGGATGCTTCTTAACCTTTTTGTTTCCCCTTTTACAAATTGAGACAGTAATAGTTATAACTTTGTAGCATTATTGTGAGGAGAAAAATGGATTAACACATACAAAATGCGTCAAACAACTTCTTGTATACAGTGTTTGCTCAATAAATCTATTATTATGGTTTTGTGTGCCAGGTCATGTGTCCGTCACTATGATGTGTAATATTATTTATTTTATTTATTTATTTTTTTTTTGAGACAGAGCCTCAAGCTGTCACCCTGGATAGAGTGCCATGGCATCACAGCTCACAGCAACCTCCAATGCCTGGGCTCAAGTGAGTCTCTTGTCCCCGCCTCCCAAGTAGCTGGGACTACAGGCACCCGCCACAACGCCAGGCCATTTTTTGGTTGCAGCCATCATTGTTGTTTGGCGGGCCGGGCTGGATTCGAACCCGCCAGCTTAGGTGTACGTGGCTGGCGCCTTAGCCCGCTGAGCCACAGGCGCCGAGCCTGATGTGTAATATTATATGTAACCCTTAAAGCAGCCTTGTGAGATAGCCAGGATCACACCCATTTCATAGATTAGGTAACTGAGCCTTGAGTGCCCTTGGAGATGAGGGCAATCTCTAGTCTCGCAAAAGTCCTGGACTTTTGAACTATCCCAAGCCCTTAGCTCAGCTGTAAACTGCTGTTTTAAGCCACCGAGTTTGTGGTAATATGTTGCAGGAAAGGAACACAATAATAAAGCAAGTTTCAAAACAATGTGTGTAGAGACGGTGCAGAGAGGGACTGCCTGGGCCTGCCCTCCACCCTCTTTCTCTCTGCTTTGTGTGTATAGGGGTAGTGTCCTCACAGGTCATGATGACTTCCTGTTCCTGACCTGTCTGTTTTACTTTCAAGGATGCAGGAATTCCTTTCTCTGGGCTAAAATGCCCCATATTTAACCCTCTCAATCCCCATCCCAGTTTCCTCCTAGGGAACCCATTATTGTCTATTTGGAGCAGATCCTTACAGGTTTTTTTCTGAATGTTTATATATAACTGTACCTGCTTATGTAAACACAGTATTGGTTTGTGGGATATCTTAGTTTGGGTTCCCCCAAAGACAGAGACCTTGAGAAAAGGATGTGTGGGCAAGTTATTGGCCTAGAAGATGATCCCAGGAAACATCAGTAGGGATGCTGGAAAGTGAAAAAGGAATGGCAGGTGGTGATTTTCAAAGATGGCCACCCCTGATATTCATTTATTTATTTATTTATTTATTTATTTTTTGAGACAGAGTCTTACTTGCTCACACTTGGTAGAGTGTTGTGGCATCTTAGCTCACAATAACCTCAAACTCTTGGTCTCAAGTGATTCTCTTGCCTTAGCCTCCCAGGTAGCTGGGACTACAGGCGCCCACCATAGTGCCTGGTTATTTTTTAGAGATAGGGTCTTACTCTTGCACAAGTTGGTCTTAAACCTGTGAGCTCAGGCAATCCACCCACTTCGGCCTCCTAAGTGCTGGGATTACAGGTGTGAGCCACGGCCCCCGGCCACCCCTGATATTCTCTCACACAGGCTCTTCTTACAAAGTACTGATGCTCCTCCGGTGAGAGTAGGGGCCTGTGTTCTCACCCTTTGACTTGGGGGGCTTATGACTGCTGCAGCCAATGGAGCATAAAGAAAGTGATTCTGTAAGGCTTTGGAGGGTGGGTCATAAAAGAAGACTTTCACCCGGCCTATCTCGTTCTGTCTTCCAATTCTTGCCCTTGGAACCCGGCTGCTATATTGTGAGGAAGCCCAGGTCACATGAGAGACCCCATATTGGTGTTCAGCCCCTTAGGTCCCTAGCTGAGAGACAGCATTAGCCACCAATTATGCAGGGAGCAAATGACCCTTTTGATGACTCCAGCCCCTACCTTTGAGGCTTCCTCCTGATGTCTTAGACATTGGAGAGAGAGAGAAGCTATTCCCCTTGGACCCTGTTTGAATTCCTGATTCAAAGAAACATGAGAGATAATAAACAATCATTGTTTTAAGCCACTGAGTTCTGGGTAATTTGTTAAGGAGGATTAGGTAATTAATACAAGAGGGAAGAAAGGGAATATTAATGAGCAGAGAGGGCATTCATTGAGCAGGTGACCACTGTGGGCACCTGAAGTTCAGTCTTGCCAGGGACCTCTGAGAGACTGTTACAGATCATGCATCTCAGAGTTGTCCCCATGAGGGACTTGGTATATCCACCACCTCCCACTCCTTGGTGGCTGGAGGCTGCTCCAGGGAGAGGCAGTAACGGCCTCATTGCTCCACCAAAAACTCTGAGGTGAGGATGCTGCCGCCTGGGGTAGGATGCTGTTTCCTATCTGGGCTTGAGCAATCCTCCTGCTCAGCCTCCTGGGATTACAGGTTTGAGCCACCGTGCCTGGCTATATTCTTTTAATGGTTTTTAACATACTGCACACCTTGTTTTGAAACTTGTTTTTATTATTGTGTTCCTTTCCTGAGGCCACTGCAACACATTACCACAAACTTGGTGGCTTAAAACAGCAGAAATTTATTCTCTCACGGTCTGGAAGCCAAAAGTCTGAAATCAGGGTTGCTGCAGGTAGGTCCAAACTTACCCAGAAAGCTCTAGGGGAGGCTCGGCGCCTGTGGCTCAATGGGCTAAGGCGCTAGCCACGTACACCTGAGCTGGCAGGTTTGAATCCAGCCCAGGCCCGCCAAACAATAATGATGGCTGCAACCAAAAAATGACCGGGCGTTGTGGGCACCTGTAGTCCCAGCTAGTTGGGAGGCGGAGGCAGGAGACTCGCTCGAGCCCAGGAATTGGAGGTTGCTGTGAGCTGTGATGCCACAGCACTGTACCCAGGGTGACAACTTGAGGCTCTGTCACAAAAAAAAAAAACTGGCATCTGTTAGGGATGGTCAGGCCGTGCGGTGGGGTGGGGCGGTGACCTGCGGTTGGCCCCAGAAAACACACTTACTCCCTTTATCCAGGAAGACAAGTCCAAACACCTGATTCCTGTTTGACCCTCCTGAAGACAACGCTCAGTCTTTAAATCAGGGCTAGGTTGGATGGGCCCCTCTGCAGTTCTCACCACTGCAGCGGGCCTGAGGGCTGGCTGACCTGGGAACCTACCCGCTTCCCAGCAAATGCTCAGGTCAGTAACCAACTGGGGATGGAGTCTAAGGGTGAGGAAGGGACGATTTTAAAACCAAAGTGTGTTAGAGAAGCGAAACTTTGCTGTTTTCTATTTCTCCAGGTTTTTGTGGGCTTTAAAGTAGAGTAAATGGAATGATACTTCTGGAAGGGAGATCTCTGGAATCTGTAAGAATTGAGTGGGGAAATGATTCGTTTTTATTTTATTTTATTTTATTTGAGATAGAGTCTCACTATGTCACACTCCATAGAGTGCTATACTGTCACAGCTCACAGCAACCTCAAACTCTTGGGCTTAAGCGATTCTCTTGCGTCAGCCTCCCAAGTAGCTGGGACTACAGGCACCCACCACAATGCCCAGTTATTTTTTTGGTGCAGTTGTCATTGTTGTTTAGCAGGCCCAAGCTGGGTTCGAACCCACCAACCTCAGTGTATGTGACTGGTGCCCTAACCACTGGGCTACGGGTGCTCAGTGCTCCGTGTACGGGTGTTGAGCCAGGGGAAATGATTCTTATGGACTCTTAAAATGCATATTCCCAGGCCCTGCCACCAAATATTCTGATTCACATATTCTGGGATAGGAGCCAACCATCAGCTTTTAAAAATAAGTGTGCCAGGTGATTCTCTTTCAGACGTTTTTGGACATTTCTCCAAGAGTCACCTGAAGATCCCTGGTGTAAGATGATCAGGGAGTCTTAAGAACATTACAAAGTCCCTGGGCATCCTGAATTTTAAGTGGGGTGGGGGAGGTGGAGCTCAGGATTCTGCATTTTAAAAAGCCTTTCCAGGGCAGTGCCTGTGGCTCAATGAGTAGGGTGCCAGCCCCCCCGTATACCGGGGGTGGCGGGTTCAAACCCGGCCCCAGCCTAATTGCACCAAAAAAATCGCCAGGCATTGTGGTGGGTGCCTGTAGTCCTAGCTACTCAGGAGGCTGAGGCAAAAGAATCATCTAAGCCCAAGAACTGGAGGTTGCTGTGAGCTGTGTGATGCCACAGCAGTCTGCTAACTCTGTCTCTACAAAAAAAAAGCCTTCCCAGTTATAGGAACCACTTGCCTTAGGAATAATAAAACGTTCTCTGGGAGGGGACCATGATCTTGACCTGTTGCTGCTGAATCTCATTAAGCTACTCTGAGCGTCCAAGACTCAAGTGAGGAATGAGAAAGAGATGGGGTACTTTGAAGACCTAGCCCAGTAATAATCAAGAATGATAAACATGAAATCATTTGTGCACGTCTGAAGTTTCTCCAGTAGGACTGCACAACACACTTGCCTTCTGCTCCATTCTTGCTTTGCCTTAAGCACAATCTTTTTCACATACAGATGTTCAATAAATATTTGTTGAGTTGTTCGTAATGTATTTTCCTTTGGAGAGCCATACTTTCTACATGTACATATATATATACATACATATAAATTTACATGTATAAAGTTGGTAGTGTCTGGACAAGCATATATGTGTGGATAGGGTCGGAAGCAAATGAGGTGGTAGCAAAAGAAAGTGGGTTTGTTGCATGGAATGTTGTTCAAAAGAAAAAGAAAATGGTTTTGACAAAGGAAGTGAGTTGCTGAATAGGCTTGAGTTGTAGTTAGGGAAAACATAACTACAAGTTCTAATTTTGGTTTACTTCCTCTCTTGCCCCGGGATCTTAAGCAAGCTACTTTCGTTTCTCTATTTGAACCGGGCATTTTTTATTTTTTTAAGGAATATGCCTTGTGGAATTATTTTAAGAAGTAAGTAATAAGATTGGAAAGCAGCTCTTCCTCTTAGCCAAAAGTGTGCAGAAGAGAATTTCCACCATCTGGACCAGTTCAATAAAAGATTGTTTCTCAGACCAGGCACAATGGCTCATGCCTGTAATCCTAGCACTCTGGGAGGTTGAGGCGGTCGATCTCCTGAGCTCACAAGTTTGAGACCAGCCTGAGCTACAGCAAGACGCCATCTCTGAAAATAGCTGGACATTGTTGTGACTGCCTGTAGTCATAGCTACTTGGGAGGCTGAGGCAAGAGAATCACTTAAGCCCAAGAGTTTGAGGTTGCTGTGAGCTATGACGCCACAGCACTCTACCGGGGTGACAAAGTGAGACTCTGTCTAAAAAAAAAAAAAAAGTGTTTCTTTCTCTCTCTCTCTCTCTCTTGCCACTAAAAATCATTAATATAGTAAATGTTCATTAGGGATCCATTATATGCTAGAAGCTGTGATGACTTCTGAGGTAGCAAAAAATTACAGTCACTACCCACTATTGTTGGAGAATCTGGAGAATTCAGTGTCTGAAAACAGAATTTGGAGAGAAAATCACTAACCAGCTGTCCTGAAGCACTAGCATAGGTAGGCTAATCACTAACTGGCCATCCTGAAGCACTAGCATAGGTAGGCTAGTTCTAGTCTGGGATCGAGCTGGAAGTCCAGCTGTCGGAGCGGAACCTTGCAGCCTGGGGTCACTCTTGGGCATCAGGGCTTGTCCTTGGATGAAACAGAGAAGAGCAAGGACATATGGACCCCATCACCACCTTTTGCCCATCTCTCCATATGGTAGAAAGTGGAGACAAGCTGGGATGTGCAATCTGTCTTTCTGCCACAACGGGGCTGCTGGTTCACTTCTACCCACCAAATCTCACGCAAGCTTCCCTTTTTCCAACTCTAACACAAATCATAAAATGAAGAAGATTCTGGTAACTGTAGTTCCAGGTTGGCCAAGCTGAAAGAGCATTCCCAGGAGGCCAACACATAGTTGAGGGTGGAAAGATCAGTGCATAGATTCTGAGTGAGAGCTTGTTCAGGTCCCACGCTGTTTGCAATTCCTCACAATCTCTCTAGGGATCCTTCGGTCAGCATTAGAACCATTCCACCGGCTCGGCGCCTGTGGCTCAAGCGGCTAAGGTGCCAGCCACGTACACCTCAGCTGGCGGGTTCGAATCTAGCCCGGGCCCGCCAAACAACAATGACGGCTGCAACCAAAAAAAAAAAACAAATGTCCAGGCGTTGTGGCAGGCACCTGTAGTCCCAGCCACTTGGGAGGCGGAGGCAAGAGACTCGCTTGAGCCCAGGAATTGGAAGTTGCTGTGAGTTGTGATGTCATGGCACTCTACCCAGGGTGACAGCTTGAGGCTCTGTCTCAAAAAAAAAGAACCGTTCCACCTATGGAAAACTGGCTGCGTAAAGGTCAACTGGTAAATAAATGTAAGACTGACACCCCAATACAGCAACTATAGGTGCAGAACCTGAGGATGTCACTGAGTGGTTTTTTTTTCTTTTTTTTTTGAGACAGGGTCTCACTTTGTCACCCTTGGTATGGTGACGTGGCGTCATAGCTCATAGCAACCCCCAACTCTTGGACTTAAGCGACTCTCTTGCTTCAGCATCCTGAGGAGCTGGGACTACAGATGACACCTGCCACAATACTCAGCTATTTTTAGAGATGAGGTCTTGCTGTTGCTCAGGCTGGTCTTGAACCTGTGAGCCCAGGCAATCCACCTGCCTCAGCCTCCCAAAGTGCTAGTTAGGATTACCAGCGTGAGCCACCGCACTCAGCCGGGGGTGCAATTTAAAACTGCATATGAACTTTATGGACACCAGAAAAATTAACTGAGCATGGTGGTGTGTGCCTGTAGTCTTAGCTCCTTGGTGGAGGCAGGAGGATGACTTGAGACCAGGAGCTTTGTTTTGTGCATGTGTGTATGTATGTGTGTTTGTTTCAATAAAAGCTGCTTGTGCGGAATAGTTATTTGTTTTGAGACAAGTTCTCATTCTGTTGCCTGGGCCAGAGTGCAGTGGAGTAAACATCGCCCACTGTAGACTCAAACTTTTGGGTTCAAGCTACCCTCTTGCCTCATCCTCATTGCAAGTTGCTAGGACTACAGGCATGTGCCAGCATACCTGGCTGGGGTGTTTTTGTAGACACAAGGGTTTCCCTACATTGCCTAGGCTGTTCCCAAACTCCTGGCCTCAAAATGTAGTCCCAGCTACTTGGGAGGCTGAGGCAAGAGAATGGCTTAAGTCCAGGAGTTGGAGCTTGCTGTGAGCTGTGATGCCACAGCACTCTACCGAGGGCGACCTAGTGAGACTGTCTCAAATAAATAAATAAATTTTTTTTCTTTCTTTCTTTCTTTTTTTTTTTTTTTTGGTAGAGACAGAGTGCCACTTTATCGCCCTCAGTGGAGTACCGTGGCGTCACACAGCTCACAGCAACCTCCAGCTCCTGGGCTTAGGCGATTCTCTTGCCTCAGCCTCCCAAGTAGCTGGACTACAGGCGCCCGCCACAACACCCAGCTATTTTTCTGTTTTGCAGTTCGGCCGAGGCCAGGTTTGAACCCGCCACTTTTGGTATATGGGGCCGGCGCCCTACTCAATGAGCCACAGGTGCTGCCCAATTTTTTTTCTTTGAAACGGAGTCTCACTCTGTCACCCTGGGGTAGAGTGCCACGGTGTCATAGCTCACAACAACCTCAAACTCTTGGTCTCAAGTGATCCTCTTGCCTCAGCCTCCTGAGTAGCTAGCACTACAGGCACCCACCACGGATACCCGGCATTATTTATTTATTTATTTATAACGCCCTACTACTTTTTAGAGATGGGGTGTTGCTCTTGCTCAGGCTGGTCTCGAACTCCTGAGCTCAAGCAATCCACCCATCTTGGCCTCCCAGAGCGCTAGAATTACAGGCGTGAGCCACTGTTTAGTTTTTCTGTTTATTAGAGACAGGGTCTTGCTCTTGTTCAAACTGGTCTCAAATTCATGAACTCAAGCAATCCACCTGCCTCAGCCTCCCAAAGTGCTAGGATTACGAGTGTGAGCCACCACGCCCAGCAAAAATGTAATAAAAAATTGATTTAGGAGGTAAGGGATGCTCATCTGCTCACGTATTTATTAAGTGCTTACTGTATGCCACACAAAGTGAGACATCCTACTAAACTGTTCATGAACACAGACCCTTCTACCAGTACTTGCCTATGATACCCCAGCTTCCCATCTCACCTGTACCAGATTCCTCACAAGATTTACAATAAATAAAAACTGGAGATAGGGCGGCGCCTGTGGCTCATCGAGTAGGGCGCCAGCCCCATATACCAAAGGTGGTGGGTTCAAACCCAGCCTCGGCCAAACTGCAAAACAGAAAAATAGCTAGACGTTGTGGCGGGCGCCTGTAGTCCCAGCTACTCGGGAGGCTGAGGCAAGGGAATCACCTAGGCCCAGGAGTTGGAGGTTGCTGTGAGCTGTGTGACGCCACAGCACTCTACCGAGGGCTATAAAGTGAAACTCTGTCTCTACAAAAAAAAAAAAAATTGAAAAAACTGGAAATAAAGGAGTAAGAAAGGGCCCTGAGCCATGTGACAGTCACAAACTCTTAGGTTTTATAACCTCAGTCCAGAAGGATTTGATCATAAATCTTTGAATTAGGGTGATTTTATTAAAAATAGAATTTTAAGGAACGAGTTTAAACCAAAGAGGGGGTTAGAATAAGGATACTGGTCTATGCCAGACACATGAGCAAGAGCGCAGCCAGCCCTCGGCAGGGTCTGAAGCAAGACGTGGAAAGCCAGGAGCATCCAGCACTTTCCTTTCTGCCTCTCTCTGCATTTGCTCCTTCTCCTTGAAAGCTGGGTTTCTCTTCTCTCCAAAGCACAAGATGGAGTATAGCTGCCCCTCCTGAGTCCAAAATTATGGTTTGAAGCACATGGAAACTGGCTTTCAGTACTAATGAACTTGGGTTCAAGGTCTTCTCTTGATCCACTCAGCCTTGATGGTGAAGGAAGGAGAGAGGCGGAGCTTCAGGGCAAGCCTGCAGCCCGGGGCCCATCCCCGAGGTAGAGAAAGACCCATTTCTAGATAAGGGCAGAGGGGAAGATCACAGACTTCATGGACATTTCCAAAGGTATCAACACTCGGGCTTTCTTTTTTTTTTTTGAGACAGAGTCTTACTTTATCGCCCTCTGTAGAGGACTATTACGTCACAGCTCACAGCAGCCTCCAACTCCTGGGCTTACGCGATTCTCTTGCCTCAGCCTCCCGAGTAGCTGGGACTACAGGCACCCGCCACAACGTCCAGCTATTTTTTTGTTGCAGTTTGGCCGGGGCCAGGTTCGAACCCACCACCCTTGGTATATGGGGCCGGTGCCCTACCCACTGAACCACAGGTGCCGCCCAACACTCTGGCTTTCTTACAGAGGATACAAGGGTAATCTAACATCGATCAAGTGCACAGAGATAAATGACTTCCTTGGGAGACTCCCAAAATCAAGCTTGCTCTTCAGCTTCTCAGAGAGGGTGACAGGAACTGCAGGAGACAGTACTGTGGGAGGCCTAAAAACATGAGCAGTGGGGAACTGTAATTACGTCAGGATCAATAATGAAGCAAAGTATTTCCACTAGTACAGCTGACTTTGTTGATGGCCTTCCCAAACCATTTCTCCTTCTTCCTTGCCGTTACCATTCTAGTTTCATTCAGCCTCTACTTGGTCATATGCTTTTGTTGTTGTTTGTTTCTTTGTTTTTGAGACAGTCTCACTATGTCACCCTCGGTAGAGTTCTGTGGAGTCACAGTTCACAGCAATCTCAAACTTTTGGGCTCAAGAGATTCTCTTGCCTTAGCCTCCCAAGTAGGAGGTGCCAGCCACAACACCCAGCTATTTTTAGAAATAGGGATCTCACTTTTGCTCAGGCTGGTCTTGAACCCTTGGGCTCAGGCAATCCACCTGCCTCAGCCTCCCAGAGTGCTAGGATTAAAGGCATGAGCCACCACACCTGGCTTAGTCATATGCTTGTGGGGAAACTATATACTTTCTAAGCCCCAGAGGAGGAATAATGACAAATAGAAGATTAGTCCAGCTAGTGAAGATGGTGCTGTGCCCTTAGGCACTGAGTCAGGCTTGCACAGATGGTATATTCTCTGTGATGAGACATGAGGTAAAATTGACCAGAAGTGTCTGGAAAATGTTTGCTCACTCCTAAAGAAAGATATAAGGCTAGGTGCTATGACTAATACCAATAATCTCAGCACTTTGGGAAGCCAAGGCAGGAGGATCACTGGAGGCCAAGGGTTCAAGACCGGACTGGGCAACATAGTGAAAACCTTCTCTTTTTTTTGTAGAGACGGAGTCTCACTTTATCACCCTTGGTAGAGTGCCGTAGCATCACACAGCTCACAGCAACCTCCAACTCCTGGGCTTAGGTGATTCTCTTGCTTCAGCTTCCCAAGTAGCTGGGACTACAGGCGCCCACCACAACACCCGGTGGTTGCAGTTTGGCCGGGGCTGGGTTTGAACCCACCACCCTCGGTATACGGGGCCGGCGCCTTACCGACTGAGCCCACAGGCACCACCCATAGTGAAAACCTTCTTCACAAAAATTTAAGGAGACTGGAGTGAAAGCATCAACCCCAGGAGTTCAAGATTACAAGGTTGCAGTGAGCTTTGATGGTGCCACTGCCCTGCAGCCTGGGTGACAAAGCAAGATCCAATCTCTTTAAAAAACAGATACAGGGGCAGCGCCTGCGGCTCAGCGAGTAGGGTGCCGGCCCCCGTATACCGAAGGTGGCGGGTTCAAACCCAGCCTTGGCTGAACTGCAAAAACAAAAACCTAGCTGGGCGTTGTGGCGGGCGCCTGTGGTCCGAGCTACTCGGGAGGCTGAGGCAAGAGAATCGCCTAAGCCCAGGAGTTGGAGGTTGCTGTGAGCTGTGTGACACCATGGCACTCTACCAAGGGTGATAAA
>CAUYRH010078687.1:0-47588 GCA_963574655.1 Perodicticus potto
GCCGTGGCATTACAGCAACCTCCAACTCCTGGGCTAAAGTGATTCTCCTGCCTCTGCCTCCCAAGTAGCTGGGACTACAGGCGCCCGCCACAATGCCCGGCCATTTTTTGGTTGCAGCCGTCATTGTTGTTTGGCGGGCCCAGGATGGATTCGAACCCGCCAGCTCAGGTGTACGTGGCTGGCGCCTCCAGGGTTCTTGAACACACTTTCAGAACTTCCCTGTGCATCTGCATGGCGCAGGGAGGGGCAGAAAGAGGGTCTTTGTCCTGAGGAAGTGGGAGCTGCTGAAGTCTGTAGGGCAGAAGATGCCCCCTGGACCTGGGGCTGGTGGCCTGTGACAGTGACTAGGGGGAGAGGAGATGGATCAGCAGGTGGAGGGAGTGGGCTGTGTGGGCAGAGTGTGGGGTCTAGGGGGACCCCCAGGTGTGTAGTGTGTGCCCTGGACAGGGGAGAGAGAGCCAATTTGGGGGGAAGGGGAAGGGGAAGGGGCGGACTTCAGTCTTAAGAGACCCAGAAGGGCGGTGCTCGGGAAGAAGCAGGCACCACTGACTGCTCACGGGCCGCCCCATTCTTCCCGTCCTGGTTAGACTTGCAGGACTATGGGGGTAGCTTCCAGTCTCCCAGCCTCTTCCTTGTCCAGTTCCATGTTGGAGACCCTGCCCATTCAGTTGTACATCTGTCCGTCTATCTGTCCATCCACCCATTGTGCAGGCAGGGGGCTGGAGACTGAGGCCCAACGAGTCCACATTGGAGCTGGTGTGAGGGGCGAGCCAGAGCCAGGGGTCTGTGTTAGACTAAGCGACTTCAGGTCCTGACTGCATGACTCAGAGGGGGTCCTACCTGCCCTCCTCCACCTGTAAGAAGGGGACAATGACTCTGACTCTGGGCCAGTCGTTTCCAAAAGTGGCTGCTGCCATCCCCGCTAGAATGTGTTTCTCTCTTGGGTGGGACCTGGGGACAGAGCTGAGGTGCCCGAGACCACAGGGCAGAGCAGGCAGCTTTAGGGACCTGTCTGCTCTTTCAGCCCGCTTCCGTTAGTGGATGGAGGCTGTCTCCTGCCCGCCACATCACCTTGTGATTTGCTTCAGCCAATAGAATGTAGCAAAGGTGACACAGGGTGGCTTCTGGACCGAGAACGAAAGAGCTCTGCAGCCACGCACAGTGGCCTTGCCGCCTGCTAGGGAGCACTGAGCCGCCCAGTGCAGGGGCCGGCCAGGCATCCAGCCTGCACACAGCTGCTGGAGGGAGCCCCGCTCTCCCACCATGGGCCATTGGAGCCCTGCCCAGGTTTCCTGCCCACAGCCTGTGAACAGCACAATCACTGTTTTAGGGCAGTGTGTCCCATAGCCATAGGTAACTGATACAGGTGCTAACCAGGACATGCAAACAAATTCACTGAAACATAAAAATGCCACGTGTCCTATGTTTTGTCTCCCGCTGTGTTCCCTCAACATGCCTTTCAGGGCCAGTGCTGTGACTTTTCCATCCACTCCAGGATAGGGGGCATCAGTGTCCAGATGCCGGGGGTTCAGTCCTCATGTCCCTCCCCTGACGACACGGGTGCCCCTGCCCTGTGGTCGCTCCTGCTGTTTCTCCCTCTCACGCCTCCTGTGCCATTAACTGGCCCCTCCTCACACCAGGGGAAGGGTGGGGACGTGAGAGGGGTGTGACCAGGGCAGTGTTGGTGGTTGGGGAGTGGTTAGAGCTGACTCTGGGTGGTCGCACAGGTGTGTGGACATCTCCATGCACAGGGTGTCTTGCAGGCTGAGGACTGTGTGCGTCAACCCTATACATAGTGACATAGCGCCCAGCCCACTGGTGGCCCGTTTCACCCAGTGCTGCCTGTCGGCCCCTCTGCCTTCATGGGTGACCCTCTGTGGCAGGAGTCTCAAGTGTCAGCATGCATGGGACTCCCTGGGAGGGCTTACCAGTTCAATGGGGCGGGCCCTGGACTGGGCACCTCTCCGTGAAGCCCAGGAACAGGTATTAACAGGCTGTCTGAGGACCGCCTCAGTTAGAGGACCCCTGCTCTGGGCGCTGGAGTATCTTCAGCCTGCTTCTCCCTCCCAGGCCGCTCCGTCTAGTTTGCAGGGAACACCCCCAGTGGCTGGTGTGCAGACAGGTCCCTAAAGCTGCCTGCTCTGCCCTGTGGCACCTCAGCTCTGTCCCTGGGCCCCACCCAAGATAGAAACACATTCCAGGTGCTGGAGCTGACCTGTGGGAACCTCTCACTCAGCCTGGGGGAAAGAAGACAGTAGCTTTTAATTTTAGAATAGTTTTAGTTCTGCAGGTGGTACAGCGCTTCCCCACGTACCTGTGTGTGCCACGCGCTGACATCTGGTGTTATTGTGGGCACTTGTCACCCTAATGAGCCTCTACTGAAGCTTTGTAGTCACTGAAGTCCACACTCCATTCTAGTTTCTCCCTCGTGTCCCTGTCCCATTCAGGGCTCCCTGTGGTGTTTCAACATAACTTCGCTTTCTCTGAAGGAGCCCAGCAGTTTTGAGAAGCCCCTGGAGGGGATTCTGTAAAGAGGCCTGTGATTATGACCTCTTTTTAAACTCCCCAGGAGTTGGGGCCTGAGTTTCGGGACAGGGTCTCATTTGTTTTCTTTGTAAATTCTGCCTAGAGCCGGGGTCTGCCCTGCACTCTCTCCGGACTCCCAGGACCCCACTGAGGGCTGCGTGGTCCGGAAGCGGAATCCCTTCTCAACTCGCTGTGGGAGAGCTCCATGGGAGATGCGGTGGCCTGGGGGGAGCTGGGGTGGCCTTGTGGGAACTCAGGTGGCCTGGAGGGAGCTGGGGTGGCCTGGCAGAGGCACCATCACGGTGCCTGTGTCACTCCCCAGCAGTGGCTCAGCTCGTATGCTCTGCCGTCTGACGTGTTGCCTGTGTGTCGCTTGAGAAATGGGAAGATCCCACTTAATTCTGCTCTGGAATATATTTAGAAATCTATTCGTGGCCCTCGCCCAAAGCCGATGTTAAAATTAAGAGAAGTCATTTGTAGGATTTCATAGCTGTGAGGGAGCTGCGTCCCGGCGTCTCCCAGGCCGCCTGTGGCTGCTCCTCCAATTCTGAACTCGCTCCACTCCCACTGTTCACCCAATGTCAGATGGGCATGGCCCCTACCTGGATGCCTGCAGACTTCCTGTGGGGGCACCATCCCCGTCTGGCAGGGTTACAGACAGTAGCAGTCCTCTGTGGGGAGCTGCTGGGCAGGGGCTGATGTTTAATTGAGGTTTCTCTGTGTGGTTCTGCTGGTTCTGGTCTGCACTGAATTTGAAGGGTGCACCCCTTATACCTGCAGGCTCACACCTCATCACTGTGGTGATGGACGTTCGAGTCTGTATCCTGCGGAACATCGTAGTGCTTTCTGGGGAGAACCCAGCCCACCTTGGGGCACCAGGGCTGGGCCAGGCCTTAGAAAGCATTGGGCCCAGGAGGTAGGAGCCAGGAGCACATGTTGCCATTCACTGTGGGGAGTTTACAAAGCGAATTGATCTGAGATTTCCCTCTGGAGTTCATGATCACCGGCCATTCTGCAGGTGTTTGCTGGATGTCCAGCCTGACGCTGTTTTTGGAGCACACAATATGACCATGGTGGTAAATAGTGAAGACTGTGATGGCTCAGGCTTTATGGAGTGAGTAGTCTAGTGGGACAGGGGAGGCAGGGTAGACACAGATGTATGATGTGACTCTGGGCAGGTACAGGTGTCCTAAACAGTGACCAGCTTAGGGGAAGGAAGGGGAAGGGAGCAGAGTCTGCTACCTAAGTTGGTGGTCAGAGAGGGCATCTGTGCAGAGACCAGGTAGAGTTAGGAGTTAGTCAGGTGACAACCTGGGAGAAGAGCATTCCAGGCAATGGGGATAGAATGTGCAAAGGCCCTGGGGCATTGGGAGGCAGCCACGTTTAGAGTCTTGGCTGGGGTTGTGGGGGGAGACTGCTGAGGCCCAAGGGCAAGCTCTGGCTTTGTTTCAGAGTTGCCCTCTATTGAGGATTGGTCTGGCTGCAGTGCCTGCCTCACGCCTGCCTGGGCTACCTGTGACTCGGTCTTCAGCTGGGGCTCCAGCTTGAGCTTGGCAGGCCATGAGCACCATGCTGGAGCCACTGGTAACAGTTTTAGGGATGCTACAGGCTAGCTGTGGTGGGAAGTATTTACACCATGGAAATCGGCAAATGTATAGGTAGGCTGCCCTCTATTACCTAAGGTTTTCCAGAAGGGCCTGCAGCCTCACCTTCTATCATATGGGACCTGCAGGCAGGGCATGAGGGGAATTGAGGCCTGAGGGACTGTCCCAGGCTGACGGGATGGAAGTAAATGTCCCAGCAGCTCATCCTTCAGGTAGGTGATTCTTTTGCAGAATGAAGGCCCCGCTGCCCCTGTGGTGGCCTTGAATATGTACTTGTGTGCGTGTGTGTGTCTGTGTGTGCCTTCCTCCCATCCTCCCCTCCCTAGCCCTCACTCTCTCCTCCTGAGAGCATCCTTCAAACAAACCAGCCACACCTAAGCAGTTCTGCCTCAGGAGACATCTATCAGGATGGGGCACAGCCAGATGTGGGCCCATCTTGAAGGTAGAGCCCCAGGTTTGCTGAGGGATCAGACGTCTGGCATGAGAGGAAAGAGTCGGGGGAGACCCCGAGAGCTTTGGTCTGAGCAGCTGGAGGAATGAAGTGACCCTGGGTGTCAACCGGGGAGCCGTGGGATGAGCAGGTTGGAGTCTGGGCAAGTCAGTGCCCTGCTCAGCCTGGCCAGGTCCTACTAGGTCCTGACGTGGAAATGGTATACAGAGCAGGGAAAGTGGGGTGGGTGTAGGAACCGGGGCTGGAGAATGCAGCTTGGGCCAGGGCCCCCACCTGCTGTGTGACTCCACCGTGCCCTCCTGTTTAAGAAGCCCCCATGTATCCTTGTCAATGTTTATATTGTCTATTATCTATCACCCTTCCGTCGCCTATCGCCTGTCCGTTGGTCTTTTATTTATCGGTGCATCTAACATCTGTGTGTATCTGTCTGTATCTTTCTATCATTATCTATCAATCCGTATGTCACCCGTCTGTCATCCATCTAATAATCTATCTATCCGTCTGTCTGTGCTGTGCTAATTTCCATCCTCCCTTCCCTAGCATCCCTGCCCGATCAGAGCCTTGCCCCTCCTTGAATGGCCCCAGTGACAGGGAAGTCACGTAGATCTTCAGGCTTCAACTTAGAAGCTTCAAACTCAAGTGAACACTTCAGGGCACTGTCATCCAGGGACTGTGTTCCCCTCCCATTTCCCCCTCCTGGTTTATTTATATTCCTCACTTGCCAGGCCACCAGTGCTCAGGGGTCCTCCAGCTGTGCAGGCCCCGGCAGGGGCACGCTATTGTGTGGGAGAGACTGAGCCAGCCGCAGTAGTGGGGACTCCCCCACCTCGGCCGCAGCTCCCCTTTGCTGGGCTCCACAGGCAAAGGCAGCTTTGTCCTCCTCGAAGACAAGGCTGGCCATTGAGGCAGGCCGGGGACGCTGCGGGAACAAGCGATGGCTGGAAACCGAAATTGGCATTTCTCAGAGAGCAGGCGGGTCCTGAGGCCCAGTGTGAATGGAGCCCTTGGCGGTGAGCAGAGACACGTGCAGGACCCGCCTCCGACTCCCGGGAGAAAGGCCAGTCCTGTTCTCTCCCTGGGTTCTGTGTGACAAAATTAACAAAAACACAAAGAAACACGAAGTGGGTGAGAGGATGGGCTCGTTTTCTCCCGGCTCCTGGGAGGCCTGAAGACCTGCCGGTGGGTGAATGTGTTCTGGAAGATTCCCCACAACTTGTATTCACATGGGCCAAAAGCGGGCTGGATTTTCCAGAAATGGGGCAGCACGTTAATCCAACTGGGCTGAGAATGGGGGGACCCCTAAGCCGAGAAGGGGGTGATGGAGGTGGTGTTTCGCTTTTTACAATTTTTTACATTTTCTACACTTTTTATTTTGAAATAATTTTAGACTCACATAGAAGTTGCAAAAATAGTACAGCATTCCTGAAATGTCCCTCGGTAACAGTGTCTACCGTTCCACGGTACACTGACCAACACTCAGAAGTGGACGTTGATGCCATACCGTTAACTAAAGCCAAGGCCTCAGTGGATCTCAACACATTCATGTGCATTATTGTCATTGTGTGGTGGACAGTAGCATGAAATTCTATCACAGGTACAGATTTGTCATGATCAGGTGAGACTTTACTTTTCAATAAAGGGACTGGCCCTTGCTGCTCCGGAGCTGTGCTGGTGATGCATGAGGGATGGTGGCACCATGGTGTGTAGGGACCTACCCTGTTCCCACCTTGCTCATTTTTCCTACAGAGCTCCAGGGGCCGTGGCCACCTCCTCAGGCTCTGGCCTCCAGCCTGGTTCCCGCTGGGGTCCAGACCCTGCCCCCTCTCTGCAGGCGGTGACCCAAGCTGTGGCGGGAGCGGAGGGATGGCCAGGGCTTTGTCCTGCCCTCCTTGTTGTAGGTGACCGGACAAGGAGAGCAAGGGGGGCACAAGTCACTAATTTTTAAGTTTTGGTCAAATACAGTTGTTTAAAATCAAAAGGACAGCAGGGAGGAAGAAAAAGTGTCCCACTACTATCGTTATTGTTTCCTGAAAGCGACAGAATTTCAGACTCAAAGCTTCAGAAAGCCCACACACCCCAGCAGAGCACGGGCTTTCCAAGTATGCAGAGCCAGCCTTGGAAACACCTCGCCGTGCCATCCTTGTTTAGCAAGAGACTTGGGGAATGTCACCACTCCTGGCCGGTGAACAGGCTGATGTGGGGGTGGGGCTGTATGAATGGGAAATCTGTGGTCCTAAAACCTGCTTCTGGGGTTCCAGAAGCCCTGTGCAGTGTAGCATGGAGCTCCTGCCCCTGTGCTTCCTCAGGACTCTGAGGTGTAGCATGGAGCTCCTGCCCCTGTGATCTCCCAGGACTCTGCGGTGTAGCATGGAGCTCCTGCCCCTGTAATCTCCCAGGACTCTGCGGTGTAGCATGGAGCTCCTGCCCCTGTCCTTCCCCAGGACTCTGCGGTGTAGCATGGAGCTCCTGCCCCTGTCCTTCCTCAGGACTCTGCGGTGTAGCATGGAGCTCCTGCCCTTGTGATTTCCCGGGACTCTGCGGTGTAGCATGGAGCTCCTGCCCCTGTGATCTTCCAGGACTCTGCGGTGTAGCATGGAGCTCCTGCCCCTGTGCTTTCCCGGGAGGGCAGTGACCAGGCTGAGCAAGGACTGCTCTGGAGTGCTCACTGCCACACTGCTCTTCCCCTGCCACATCCTGGGTACAGAGGGCATGAACGCCACCTCGTCTGGGCCCTGGGCTGGCCGCCTCTCTTCCAATGGGCCCCATGTGCCCTGAGGGACCACAGTGAGACAGGCGATGCTGACCCGACTGGCCCAGCGTCTGAAGCTCTCACACCCTGTTGCGTGTTGGGGCCGAGTGCCAGTGCTGAGGAGGTCCTAGGTGCCGCTGCTCTTCCTTACGCAGCCCCAGACTGTGGTTGTCAGGAAACACACCTGCTCCTGTCTGCTTGGTGCAGAGTGACAGCTCGCTCCCCCCCTTCCTCCCCCCGGCTCATGGTGACTGGTTCCTGGGTGAGTGACACAGGCCAGGCCAACGAGCATCTATCCCAGGACTTCAATGGGAGCTTTAGGAGAGAGATGTTTTCTGCCCACTGAGGGGTCAGAGATGGTAGGATGTGAACTAGGGTGGTGGCCGTTTCCCCAGTACGATGGGGCCTGTGGGGGATGGCTTCAGCCTGAAGGAAAGCTGAGCAAAGAGGTAATGAAGTTTGATTTCCCGGAGCTAATGTTTGGGCCCCCAGGTTCAGCATGTGTGAAGCTGGTGTGTACTGGGCATAAATTTGTTTCCTTTCTGCCTGAGCTGCTTGGAAGTGGGGTCTTATCACTTTCTGATTATTACAGGGGTGCAGAGGAAAGGAATGGCCTTGCCCAGACCATAAGGCTAATCAAAGTGTCAGGGCTGCACCTGAACACCCACCTAACTCCCCCACATTGCCCTCAACTCCTGCTTCCAAGGGCAAACCTGGTTCTAGGGACACCATCTTCCCCACTGGTCCTTGCAGTACTCACCCAACTGCCAGTTCCCAGAGATTTTCCAAAGTGGGGTTGCACTGAGCCATGCAGGAGGTGGGGAGGACGTGAGAGGGGATGTGTGCCTGTGGCCTCTGCTCCTGGAGGGAACTGTGTGACTGTTGGTGACTGTGAGTACTTGGGGTTAAGCTTTTCTTATAAAAGTGAGCTTTTGAAAATAGAAGATGAGTTCCTTGGACACTCTTATATAAGCCGTGGTTTGTGTGTTGTGGCTCCGTAAGTCACGGAGGAAGACACTCTCAGGAGCCACTAATGATGTATTTAATTTTAATAATGAGTCACCCGTGCCCACAATTGATCACCTCCTGTGGTTCCAGACTTGGCTCTTTGAGTTGTGTAATAATGCTGAGTTGATGGATAACATGATTAATAATTTAGGAGGTTCTTACAAAACCAAAGACTTTGTAACGGATTAACTGATCAGTTGCTAATTCCATTTTGAATTTTCCAAAGAATATTTTCTCCCAAACTCTTGGACTGCATAACATTATTGGGAAATGCTTTGTTGTTACATGATTTCTTTGCTAGGTTTAAATCATCATTCAGCTCACAGCTCTTGGTCTTCACATTACGGCCTGGGAAATACGCGCAAGGGACTCAGGCTTCATGGAAGGGCGTGAAACACAAGGCCTTACGTCAGTGCCAGTGGCCAGAGGTGATGGTGGCATCTCATGTTGTGCTCACAGGGGATTACATGCAGTGGCCACAGTGCAGCCCGTGGTATCGGGCTGACCTGAACACAAATCCCAGCCCTCCCACGTGGGTTGCTTACTTCACTTCCCCGACCGAGTTTCCTGCTGTGTAAATCAGGGTCACTCGACCTGGTTGGGTCACAGTGAGAATTAGATGGAAAAATGCAGCATTTAGCATGGTACTCAGTGCAGAGGTGAAGGTGGAGGTGTTGACTGTGCAGGGTGACAGTAAGAGAACAGTCACTAGAGCCAGGGCCGCAGACCGTCGCCCAGAGGCCCACCTGCTGGACGTTTGTCTCGTCTGTTCAGAGTGAGCATGTCTCTGACCTGCCAAGTTGAAATTACTCACTCTCTGACCCTTTATCAGAAACAATTGCTGCCCCTGTTCTTGGGATGTGCTCACAGGTTCTCCCTTTCTTTGGTCTCAGGTCAGAGGGCTCCTTACAGATGAGGGATGTCCAGTAGGGCCCTTTGTAACAACTGAAATGTTCTAGATCTGTGCCCAATATTGTAGCCACTGGCCACAGTTGGCTGTTGAACCCTTGCAGTGTGGCTCATGCAACCTTGGAAAGGAATTCTTGGCTCGTGTAATTAATTTAAATTTAAATAGGCACCTGTGGCTAGTGGCTGCCACATTAGGCAGTGCGGTGACACAGGCACCTGCCCTGAGTACAGGACGGTCAGTGTGGTGTGGGGTCAGCATTCTGCAATCCTCTCTGGAGGTTGGCTTTGGCTGAAATAAGGTAAGGAGACTGCTGCTCGCTTTTTATTACGTTTTGCTTGTTAAAAACATCTCTAAATATAAAAATTAAACTTTCTCATGTAAAATATTTGCTAAATGTAGAAAAGAGTGAGGGAAAAAGTTAAGATCTTGAATCCCAAGATATATTTACAAATGATTTTAAACAGTACATTGGTATCACTTTCAAATATTTGTATGCTGGAGAATTATGGACTCACAATGTCCACATGGGCCGTGACCCCTGTGTCCCTCCAGAACAAGTGTATGTCATCTGATTAATGGCTGGCTGTGGAGTGCTGTGTGTGCAGTGGCCTGTCCGGTTGGGTTACAGTTAGGACCAGGGTCAGCTGCCTAGCGGGGCATGTCCTGATTATGAGGTGCTTCATGTTTTTGTGTTTGTTCAGAGTGTTCACGAGATCCTTCAAAGAGACTTTTCTCAATTTATGTTCCTGCAAGGAGCTGAGGAGCTGCTGTGGCCTCTCATGTCTGTTGACGCTGGGTCTTACCCACTGTTCTTCCTTCTTGATGAGCTGATGGTGAAAAATTACTTGTCTATGTTTGCACCACTTTCTCTTTCTATCAAATGTGTCCCCAGAAGTCACTACTTGGAAATGTCTTTGCTCATGTCTTTGCTCTTTTTAATATTTTGGCTGGGCCAGTGGGTATAAACTGGTTCCTGAAACTTTGGTTCCTGAAACTTTAGAGGAGTGTGGATTGGATCTGTGGACAGCAGACTTTAATGGCAGCTTGGATTCAATTAGGCCCAGTAGGGGCTCTGCAGGCTGATTCCTTCCTCATAACCACCTAATGAGCCAGGCACTGTCATCCCCATTTTACAGATGAGGAAACTGAGAACTCCCTGGAGTCCTTGGCAAATGAGGTAGCGGTTCTCACTGAAACTGTCATTTAGATTCTTAGTAGTTGAACATCTGTCATATGGGCCAAGCTATAACCTTGTGAAGTGTCCAGCTAGTTCTCTGTCCCAGGACCTTACACAGGGGAGGGCCTCAGTGAGTGCTGGCTGGATGATGGGTAAGTAGATGTATGGATGGATGGGTGGATGGGTAGGTGGGTGGGTGGACAGGTAGATGGGTGATGGATAGGTAGACACATGGATAGATAGGCAGATGGCTGAACGAATGAATGGATGGATGGGTGGGTGGGTGGGTGGACAGGTGGATGAATGATGGATAGGTAGACACATGGATAGATAGGTAGATGGCTGAATGAGTGAGTGGATGGAGGGATGGGTGGACAGGTGGATGGATGATGGATATGTAGATACATGGATAGATGGATGGACGGACGGACGGATGGGTGGACGGGTGGACAGATGGGCGAATGGGCGGATGGATGGATGGATGGGTGGATGGATGGATGGATGGACGGGTGGATGGATGGACGGATGGATGGATGGATGGGTGGATGGATGGGTGGATGGATGGATGGATGGATGGATGGATGGATGGATGGATGGACGGACGGATGGGTGGACGGGTGGACAGATGGGCGAATGGGCGGATGGATGGATGGATGGGTGGATGGGTGGATGGGTGGATGGATGGATGGATGGATGGACGGATGGGTGGATGGGTGGATGGATGGATGGATGGATGGATGGATAGATAGATGGACGAGTGGATGGATGGATGGATGGATGGATGGATGGATGGATGGATGGATGGATGGATAGACGGGTGGATGGATGGATGGATGGATGGATGGATGGATGGATGGATGGATGGATTGGTGGATTTGTGGATGGATGGGTGGGTAGGTATGTGGATAGATAGGTGGATAGATGGATGAATAGACAGAATAATAGAAGCACTAATCCCCAAGTCAGAAAACTCTAGAAAATAAAAGACAGAGGATGAGTCTAACTGGGGAAACACTGCATTTGGAGCACCTCCACAAGGCATTCCATCAGAAGTGTCTGGGGGCAGCTGCTAGTGCAGGATGGGAGTCCAGGAGTGCAGCCTGGATTGGGGCATTCCCAGCCATAGGAAAGGAGGAGCTATTGGGAAGGGCAGGGCAGTGGGGCAGAAGGTGGACTGGGGAGAAAAGCCAGCTTGAACCCTAAGGGGCCAGTCAGGATTCCCAGTTACGAGTGCCAAGTAAGAAACTCCTAATGGATTAAGGAAAAAAAATAACAGTTTATGTTACTGAAACATCAAAATCAGGAACAACTGGATCCAGGTGCTCAGTCGCGGGCTTGGGACTCTCTCCTGCTTCCATCACTTGATTCTGTTTTCTTCCCTGCTGACCTCTTCCTTGGGTGGGCTCTCCCTGAGGCAGCCAAGATGCTTGAGCAGCCCCAAGAGGAGAGACACCTTTTCCTACTCAGCAGAAACCTGGGCTGGGCTCACCCTGGCCAGGCCCGGTCACATCAAATCTCTGAATCCAGAAGGTGGATCAGCCCCGCCCAAACAACAGGGTGGGTAGGGAGGGGCGGGAGCAAAACCAGGTGTTGGTACCAAAGAAGGTGGAGGGGAGCTGGTCTGGGTCACCCACCGGCACCAGCAGCTATCAGGAGGGGTGAGCAGCACCCACAAACACATACCTAGCAAGGGGTGGACGCCAAAATGAGATCAGGTTTCCAGAAGGAGGGAGTGATCACCAGGGCCAGCTGCCATTAGTGGTCAGGAGTGATTATAGACAGGGAACTACTGACCACCTGCTACCATGGAGAGGAAGCCATCAGGACGGGGACAGGGCCCTTCGGAGGGCAGCAGAGAGAGAAGATGGGGGCAAGGACAGAAGAGCCCAGAGGCAGAGGGAGGGTAAGAGAAGCAAGGGAAGGAGACAGGCTGGGCTGGAAGGGAGGGCTTGGAGGAGCCTGCGGAGGGGGCAGGGGTGAGGATGACCCCCGAGGAGGGCCAGAGAAGAGCAGGGAAAGACGTGAGAGCCTGGAAGAGGAGAGAGGGAAAAACCACCGCTCAGGCTGCCCTTCCTCCACCTCCCCCAAAGCCGGAAGATAAAAATAGTCTATGTGGTGAAAGGGAGACAGAATGAGAGCAGTTGTCTAAAGAGAAAGAAGGCAAAGGAGCTGGGGATGAGAGAGAAGTCCCCGCAGGCCCCAGCGAGGATGAAAAACAACAGCGGCGGAGGCGCCTCATCTCTCCCACCCAGGCACCACCCGCCACCCGCTAGCTGAGGGCTGGGGACTATCCTACAGCCTAGCCAGGTCCTGAGGGCCCCCCTGTGCAGGACACATATGGCTCCCTGTGCCCAGGATCCAGCATCCTGACTGGGCAAGGCGGAAACTACAGCCCCATCCTACAGATGAGGAAGTGGAGGCTCAGAGAGTTGCACGACTTCCTACTGACACCTGGGCACCAGGAACCACCAGAGGACTCGGCTACTGAGAAGACACCCCGGGGATTCCTCATGCTGGGAGACAAAGGTGACGGAGCACACGCGGTGACCTCCCTGTGCCAACACCAAGTGTCCAGAGAAGCAGAGAGGAATGGGTAGGTGGGCAGGTCAGAAGGTGATCCGGGGCCACCATCCCACAATGCCTCACCACCTTCCTGCACTGGCAGTTGTGGTGGGGAAACTGAGGCCCAGAGAGGGAACACTACCTACCCAGGTGCTCAGGATGGCGCCAGAAGTGGCGGTGAGAACCAGGAGAACTTTCTGTTCCCAGCCCAGCTACGTGGCCAGGCCAGACCCCATTCCTGGGGCTGCAGTTCTCTCACCACCCCCTGTCCTTCCTGCCTGCCTCCTGGGCACGCCCGTGGAGGAACTAATTAGTGTCTGGTTCCCAGAGGCAAAGCCCCACATAAACAAGCACGGAGGGTAATGAGCCCGAGAGGAAACCAGCTAGGAGCCACCACCATGCTGACAGGGCTGCTTTCCCTGCCCAGCTTTGGGGCATCATTACTTTTGTCAGCAGACAGCATGATTATTGGATGTTGTTAATAATCTCTTGTGTTTATAGGCGGCCTTTCTTCCAAGGCCCTTAAAGCTCTTCTGCATTTAGTTTCCCCTTGCTGCCAGGAGGTTGATACCGGCAGGGAGAAACATTCATGTCCATGTTTTCATGAGGCCAGAAAGGGTAGGCCACTTTCTTAGAGCCACCCAGCAGATCAGCAACCCAGGAAGGACCCACCTTGGTACACTCTGTGATTCCCTCAGCCTGTGTCTGGCCATGTCAGGACAGAACCACTTCTTATATGCGTACAGGGCTTTTTTGTCAGATTTGGTCCCATTTAATCAAGACAGGGTTGGTGGAATTATTTACCAACGCACAACTCAGAGAAGAGGAGTGACTTACCAAAGATCACAGAGCAACGGGCAGGTTGAGGACTCGAATCCAAGTTTCTAGACTCCCCACCCAGTGCTCCGACCAGGATAGCAGACACTCCTTCCCTGTCTAGGGCAGCCTGTCCCAAATCTGAGTTCAGGAGCAGGGAATGCCCAGGAGCACTGCGGTGGGCCCAGTGCCTGCGGGAGGGAGGAAGCCCTTGTCCTTTATGTTGGGGGTGGCAGACAGAAGTAGAGCCACTCTGTTTGGAATCCCATTTCCAGGAGCAGCCAGGGTGGCTGTCTCCCTCCCTTAGCCTAGAGGTGGCTCTGAAGGAGGAGAGTAGGAGGAATAGGGTGGCCCACATGGGGAGGATGTCCTCGGTGGGCTGACTTGATGGCAGACCCCTCCCCTCTTTGTGCCTTGGTTCCTTTAGCTGCCTCTGAGGATGGAGCTGGGCGAGAGGAGCCCTAAAGTTCCCTCCAATTCCAGGTCATCAAGGTCTCTAAGAGCAGGAGTCTGCCAGCCATGCCCAGCACAGCAGAGCCCCTCCAGGCATCTCAGGGCAGGGCAGCCCCTGCTTCCCCTCTCATCTGCCCGAGGCAGAAGGAAAGACCCGAGCATGCGGCAAGCGGGGATATGAGGAGAGGTGAACCTGGACTGGGTCCCACTTTTCCCCCTGCTAGAGTGACCATGGGAAAGTCCTTCGCCCTCCGGTCATCTGTCTCATCAGCTATGGAATAAAGGAATGTCCCTTCTGATCCCAGGATGCCCATGATTCGCCTTGGCTCTCACGAGAGCAGGACTCACAGTGTGGGCTGGTTTAGGGTGGGCAGGAGTCTGATTCAGACACTGATACACTTTGATTGCCACCATGCTTCTTCAGGGACCAGAGAGAGACCGATTAGGCCAGGTCCATCTTTCCTCCAAGCCACTGGACCCAGAGTTCTAACCCAAGTGCCTTGGGAGGCTCCCCCTGAGCCCACTCGGGGTTCAGGACAACAGGCAGATAGAGAGTGCTGACAGTCAAAATCCCTGGTTAACCAAGATAGAAGGGCTTGCCTGGGATGTAGGGGGAGGCAGAAAGTGGGCAAGGCTGGAGGCTAAGAGGAACTGTTCAGTGGGTGGGCACTGGAGGGGAAGAAGGGCTTAAATATCAAGACATATGAGGAAAGGAGCCAACACAACGGGCCAACCCAAGGCTCCCCTCCAAGATCTGCTCCTGAGTATCCAGGCTGCCGCGGAGAGGTGGCTCAAGGGGCCCTGGAGGAATGGAGCCCATTCTCCTGGCCCACTGACTCAGAGAGGGAAGGAACAGCAGATGTGGTCTCAGTCAAAAGACCAAGAGGGAAGGGGGGATAAATTTACTCCCCCCATCACCAGGCACAGCACTGCAGAGTTTGCAAATGACTTTCATAGAACCGCTCTCCTGGAATTCACAGCCACTCAGTGAGGCAAATACAACCTCTTGCTGCAGATGGAAAACTGAGGCCCAGAGAGAATCTGAGCTTTGTCTGGGGACTTGATGGCTCTTGGCACAAAAAGCTCCCACCACATCTGTCTCCAGTTCTGAAATCTGGGCAAGCAAGAGGGCTGTCCACTCACAGGACCAAATGCAACCCTCCCACTCCTAGGGAAGACCCCACCAGGCCCCAGCAGGCTGGACCAGCCGGGCAGGGAAGCCCAGGGAAGGGGGATGTTCCACCAAGTCCATCAGTGCCCAGGTGAACTGACCAGTCCTCCGTCACCCACAATGAAGCCAGATGTGAGATTTCTTGGGAGTGGTGCAAAGGGAAGTGAAGTGTTGGGGAAGGTACAGTCTTATTCTAGGATAACAGAAGCACTAGAGTGTCAAGTGAGAGTGACTGGGTCAGCCCACACTGTGTCAGCCTCTGAGCTCAGAGTCCCACCCAGGTGGTGGCGCCTACAGAGCCTATGGGGGGCAGCTATCTTTTCACTCCCTTACTCGCATGGAGAATGGGGATGGGATCTCTCGTGGGTCTCTGCCTTGAGCATTACGTGGGTGGGACCTTAGATAGGGACCAGAAACAGAAAAGGCGGGGAACAGGGAGAGGCCCTCCACTGAGAGTCAGTTGGAATCCCTGGTGTGTTTCTGGGGTCCCCTGCCTCTCCCACCACCACCACCTTCACTTCCCACTGGGTGCCCACGAAGTCCCCCTAGCAGCAAAGAGGAATAAGAGCCGACAGCTCCCTCCCTCACCCTCACAGCTAAGCAGGCGCCCAGTCCTGTGAAAGCTGCTTCCCTAACAGCCCACCTTAGCCCCCTCCCCGTTCTGGGGCTTCAGGGCTGCAGAAATGTGATGCTCCAGAGCTTTGGAACCACCTGGCCTGAGTTTGGATCTCAGCTCTGCAACCTTGTCCTATGATTTCTGTTGCATCGCCCCACACCCTCCTCATCCATAAACCAGAGAAAACAGAACCTCCCTCGTGGGACATTGGTGAAGATTGGTCAGGAAGCCTTATGTAGAGTAGCTGGTACTCAGCAAGCTCTCCACAGCGCCTGCCACCACTGCTCTGCCTTGGTCAAGTCAAGTCCTCGCTGCCTCTCCCCGGGGCCCCCGTAGGCGTCTCCTGGTGAGTGTCCTGCTTTCGGCCCCTTCTCCCTCTGCTGCCTCTTCCACTCTCAGGTGGGCTCCATCTCATCCTGACCATTCCTGGGCTCAAAAACTGTCAGTTCTGGATGTGGGATGAAGGGAAGCAATCATTGTTCACTTCGTTCAGGTGTCATCATGGTGGTGCGATTTTGTTTTTTTTTAGTGTCCCTCGCTTTTAGAGAGACTTCCTAAAATATTTATAAATAAAATAATCTGAGGATGGGGAGGAGTGGGGAGGGACAGAGCCGAAGCAAGCCTGGCAAACTCTTCATTGTTGGGCTGGGTACGGGGGTCTGTGGGGATCATTATACTAGTCTCCCTACTTTGGTCTGTTCAAAATTTTCTATCAAAAGGAGTTTTTTATAATTTGGAGGAAGAATGGATTTAAAAAATGGTAGAATGAGGTCATTGTTTGTGGAAGGCTATGGGTACATAGGGAGTCATGAATCTACTCATCTCTGTGGCTTGATACATATTTGAAAGTTTTCAGCTGGGCACAGTGGCTCACACTTACAACCCTAGCACTCTGGGAGACTAAGGGAGGAAGATCACTTGAGGCCAGGAATTTGAGGAGTGAGCTATGATCATGCCACTGCACTGTAGCCTGGGTGATGCAGCAAGACACTGTCTCGAAAGAAAGAAGGGAAGGAAGGAAGGGAGGGAGAAAAGGAAGGAAGGAGGAAAGAAGGAAGGAAGGTAGGAAGGAAGTAAAGAAAGAGTTTTTATAATAAAAAGTTTTTTATTTTTTAAAAAGGAAATTGATTCTCGCTACTGTAGCAAAGTGGAGCTCCTTAGCTTCAGGTCCCTCCGCAGGCTGTGGCTCATCACCCCTGGTACCCTGCACTCCAGGATCCAGGACCACCTCCAGCAACCCGCCAGTAACCACCACTCCTCCCCCTGCCCCCGGGAATGGCACAACTTACAACTTCTCATTTTGGTTCAGCTCTAGACTCTCCTCCTCCAGGAAGCTGGTCGTGATTCTCCCTGGCCTCCCCACTGACAGAATCTTAGTGCGCTCAGGTCCCAGTAAATGTTCACCGCGGATTCTAAGATCTCTCCAAACTCAGGACTTAACCTTGATTGCCTGAGTCCTAAAGAACAAGTATTGTTTCCTGAGGTCGCCCTGCCCCCTGTTGGTGGACAGAAGTGTTGCATGGATGGCTGGAAGGAAGACTGGACCCGTAGGTCCAAGTCCCGATCTCCCCGCATGGGAGCAGATCTCAGACCCGCCTGCAGGGCAGATGCTGTCTGCAGAAACATGCAGAACCTGTCACTATCAACCTCTAAATCCTGCTGACCTCTACAGACTCACCTTAGAGGAACACGGCACACCCTTGCAGATGGCTGGCCTTTACTCAGGCCACCTTCTCTGTGCAGGTACACGCGCCCCATACACACAAACACATGCACACACATATCCCGTCTCTGCCTTGCCAACGCCCAGTGAATAATCAAGCTTATCCCAAACATCTCCCCAAACGTGAGCCCTTCACTGTCACCCACATGTAGAGTTACTCCGTGTCATTCCACTACATCCTGGCCATGTGCCCTCTGTTATGACACTTGTCACCTGTAATATTGGTGTGACCATCTCTGTCCCTACATCAGGAGGTCCCTGAGAGAAGACACTGGTTTTCAGCATGGCAATGACCATTGAAGAATTGAACTTGTGAGGCTGACTCCTCAGAAAGGAAGAGATGGTGGTTTCTGCCTCCCTAAGGAAGAAACTGGCACTTTCCTTTTCTAGATTTATGCTGTCCAATAAGGTCTACTAGTCACATGTAGCCACTGAGCACTTGAAATACAGCCTGTGATGGAGGAATTTAACTTGATATTTTATTCAATTTTTTTTAGTTTTACTTTTTACATGTAAACACTGATATTCAAACAACTGAGGTATGTACACCTACTTTTACCACCATAATTTTTGGGGGACCTAAACACAGACCAAGTATTAGTGAGGAAAATGTAAGTGTCCAAATTGAGATGTGCCGTAGGTGTAAAATACATAATAAATTCTGAAAATTTAGGATGGAAAAAAAAGCAAGGTCTATAATCCCAGCTTCTCAAGAGGCTGAGGCAGGAGGATTATTTGAGCCCAGGAGTTCAATTCCAGCCTGGGCAATGTATAGAGACCCCTGCTCTTAAAGAATATATATAGCTCAAATTTATATCTATTATAGGTTGAAATGATAACATTTGCAGTATATTAGGTTAAATGAAATACTAAATTAAAAGTAATTTGATGTTTCTTTTTACTACTTTTTTTTTTTTTTGAGACACAGTCTCCCTGTGTCATCCTGGTGGAGTGCCATGGCATCATAGCTCACAGCAATCTCAAACTCTTGGGCTTGAGCAATCCTCTTGCCTCCGCCTCCTGAGTAGCCAAGATTATAGGCATACACCACTATGCCCACCTAGTTTTTCTATTTCTCGTAGAGACGGGATCTCACTCTTGCTCAGGCTGGTCTGGAACTCACGAGCTCAAGGAATCCATTCACCTCAGCCTCCCAGAGTGCGAGGATTACAGACGTGAGCCACAATGCCTGCCCAGTCTTTTTACTGTTTTAAAAGTAGCTATTAGAAAATTTACACTTAGCAGCTAGCATTCTGGCTCCTGTTAAATTTCTGTTGGCCAGCACTAAAGTAGACCTGGCTTTCTCGCCCTCCACACTGCTGGGCTTGGAGGCTGGGTAGTTCTGTTCTGAGAGGGGCTGCCCTGTGCCCTATACAATGTTTAGCATCATCCTTAGTTGGGACCCACTAAATAACCTCAGTTGTGACAACCAAAAATAGCTCCAAACATTGCCAATACCCCCTGGGGGACAGAAATTCACTGCCACCTGATTGTGAAGCACTGCTCTAGACCCTTCTGGTAGGTGAGCATGGTCTCCTGTGAGAGGTGCGGGGGAGGCATTGGTGCTGGGGGTGAGCGGAGAGACCAGCAGCCCTGGATGGTTCTGCGGACCTAGGAGGGGGACCAGAGGTGACTGGTTTGAGGTGACTCCACTACACCCTGGAGAAGAAGTGCAGAGAGGGCCCCAGAGGAGCAGCCTCAGCTACCAAGAAAAAGAGGCCCCCTTGGGAACATCCTCATAGACGGCTGGTTGTTCACAGAGCTGCCACCTCTGGGCAGGAGCCTGAGAAGGAGTTCCCTGAGCAAAAGGACAATAGAGGAGGAGCTAGGACCTGACAAGGGCAGCTTGTGTGGCAAAGGCCAGGACAGAAGCCAGGAAAGGCAGGGGGCTCTTGGCTCCTGGAGAGTGAGAGTCCTCCGTTGGGACTGGGTGAGCTGCTGGGGTTCATGAATCATCTAGGGAGGCAGAGTAAGGGTAGGGGAGAAGCCCCCAAGTAGGGATTGTATTTCAGTCATTGGCGGCGGGGGCACGTTTTAATTTGAGAATGTTTAAGTAACACTGCTTGTAGCTCAAGCATGTGAAGCAGTGATATCGGCAACGATCACTGCAATCTTTCCTTCCCCTTCTCTGTGACACCTGACATGGTGCTTGGCATGTAGAAATCTAAGCGCAGTTGAAAGGGAACATGCCCCTGATTTCTGTGTGCCAGATGCAGACACAGAGACCAGACTTACAAACTCACAGAAGCCTAGAATCGGAAGGGACCTAAAGACCATCTGGTCAATATCTCTGTCCCACTCAGGCAGTCCCTGCAGAGCCCTAGCAGGGTCAGCAGATTCAACAACTGCTCTCCAGGGACAATGGAGCTCTCTGCCCTTCAGGGAGGCCCATCCCTGGGACAGGTGTGACTGGCTCAAGTTTCTCTAATCCACTGGCAAATATCAGAACCAAATAGCGAGCTCATCAGCACGACGATGGGAGACAAGGTAACATATCAAAATCTACACGTCCTCCACACACCCATAAAGGCCAATTAGAAAGGCAATGGAAAAACCATTTCTAGATTCCTACTATTATGGTCCACTGCACCATAGCCCAGCAACAGAGCGAGACAGTGCACAACGGCCACCCAGACTATAAAATATCTAAGAATAAACTTAACGAGAAATGTCCACGTCCTGTTTGAGGAACACAATAAAACTTTACTGAAGGGCATAAAGAAGGCCCAAATAAATGGAGTGATACATCATGCTCCACGATGGAAAGACGATCATATGAAGATGTCAATTCCTCCCAAATTAAATCTATAAATTCAATGCATTCCCAATCAGAATCCCAAAGGGATGTTTATAGAACTTGACAAGCCTATTTGAAAACTTATCAGAAAGAGTAAACAAGCAAGAATAGGCGAGAGTATTTGGAAGGAGAAGAGAAATGAAATGTGACTTGACCTCCCAGATATCAAACGAACTATAAAGCTAGAGAAATTAAAACAGGACGGAGTGGCTGGATCAAAGGAACAGAACAAAGAACCCAAAACCGAGCTATGGCGGGGATTATGGGAAATTAGCATATCACAGAAGCAGCACAGGGGAAAGGATGGCCTAGCCAATGGATGGCAAAAATAGTGTGGGATGATTGCCTATCCCACTTTTGATTGGAAGATAAAATAAGTATTACTGTGGTTGTTATCACTATCTCACGTAATGCCCCAAAGTAAATTCCAGAATGCTAAACAAATCGTTTGCCAACTTTTTACCAACTGCAAAAAGTATTAGCAGGCAATAGAGACAGATATTTGTAATCTTGGGGTGAGAAAGTCCTTCTTAAGGAAGACATGAATCCAGAAACCATAAAGGAAAAGTAGGATAGATTCGACTATCTGAAAATTAAACATTTCTCTATGTTACTAAGCTAGAAACAAATGAGATTTGGAGAAAATATTTACAACACAGATAATAAACAAGGGGCTATGACCCTGACAATCAATAAGAAAAGAACGACTTTAAGGTCAGGTGCAGTGGCTCACCCCTGTCATCCTAGCACTCTGGGAGGCCAGAGGGAGTGGATTGGTTGAGCTCAGAAGTTCAAGACCAGCCTGAGCAAGAGTGAGCATCTCTACTAAAAATAGAAAACCTAGCTGGGCATTGTGGTGAGCTACTCAGGAGGCTGAGGCAAGAGATCACTTGAGCCCAGGAGTTTGAGGTTGCTGTATGCTATGATGCCACAGCACTCTACACAGGCTAACAAAGTGTGACTCTGTCTCCAAAAAAATAAAGGAAAAAAGGACAACTTTGGATTCAGAAAATCCAACTTTGGATTTAGGGGTTGGAGAGCTAAGAAAGTTTGTGTGAACGAGCATTTATTACTGAGTTCTGCCAAGGACCCTCCAAAGACTGGATATAACACACCAGAACGGTTCCGCTGAGGGGCACTAAGAGTGGACATTTATCCAGTAACCCCTGTCCTGCAATGGTTGGGCACTTGCAGTCTGTCTAGCTGTGGGCACGTTATACAGCAGAGAATGTCCCCAGACAGAGAAAGGCAGGGTCATGCCATGAAGGTGACCTTCAGTGTGGGGATGAGAGGATATGGCGGCAATGCCCATCATCCACATGGAACGTCTCATTCAATCACTACCATAATCCTTGTAAGGCAGCTATTATTTGTATTACGCCCATTTGAGAAAACCAATGCTTCAAAAGGTTAAGTAACTTGTCAAGGTCCCACAGTCCAACAAGTGGAGGAAGTCCAAATTTGGAGCAGATGCTGCCTCCAGGGGTTGTGGTGACTTCTGCATGGTGACCCAGGGTGGGTACAGAGAGTGGTGGGCAAGGGGGGTTTTACCTTTCTCTTTACAACTACTATGGTAGTTGTATGGTTCCCACTCTTTTTGTTTGTTTTGTTTTTTGCTATATGAAAAAGGGTTTTTAAAAAACTTTTTAGCTCCTCAGCCCAGGATGGGACAAAGATTAGTACTACACAAATGTCAGCATCTCATAGTTGTTATTAAACACTGTTTCTTGCATGTAGTTTATAAGTAGGGTGCTGAATAGCCATCTCAGCTACCAAAAAGCAATACATAAACGTGGATTAGGGAAACATTTGTTGAGACAGTATTAAGTATATGGCAGAGTGCCAGACACCAGGGGAATTCAACAGTGTGCCATTTTTCACCCTTCAGAAGCAAAAAAGGAAATGAAGAACTGAGGAAAGAGACCAAAGGGTACCCAGGGAGTGGATGGGTTCAGCAGTAAAGGCTCCCTGGCAGGGTGGGTTTTCTAGGGAAAAAAATAAAGCTTGAGCCTCAAGGCTCTTCACTTGAATGAGCTTCCCATAGTTGAGGACTCTTGTCATTTCCATGTGAACTTTCCCTGTGTCACCCTGCTGCGTGTGGGGTTCTGCTTGGGTTAGGTAGTGGGTGTGCTTGACAATCTGGCCAAGGGCCAGATGAGTTGAGTATGCATTTAATTTGGGCTTAGAGGGATACATTTATGTGATTCTCCATCACTACCGTATCTAGGTAAATTATGGCTAGCCATGCTAACTATAGAAATGCCTTCTAAAAATAGTCCCACTTAGAGTATATGTCCCATGGTCCCTGGCAGGAAAATATGTGGATAATGGGGTAGAAACAAGTCACAGCATGTAGACTGCCAGCATCTAATCTGTGGGAAGTTCTTCCACTTATCAGGTATATAATATTGGTAAGCAGACTATTTTGTTTTCATCAATATGTAGTTGAAATAAATGATCTCTCTTATTAGGAATATTCTCAGTAAGGTAACATTTTCAGATATAAATACACTATCTCTTTTCCTTTTTAATTACACAAGTAGAACTTGTCAGAATTTCATTCTTCATTAGGTCCAACCAATAAGGACATATGCGTGTGGCATCACTATCAATAACAAAAATGATCAGTCTTCTGGCATGGATATCAAAGTGTCTCGTCCCCCTCTCTTGCATTCAGAAAACACTAATGCAAAGCCATGATTGTATGAATGGGCCATCAGAATGTAACCAAAATGGAAGGAAATGAAAACTGCCATGAGAGGGTGTCAGGCAGCTAATAAAAAAAATTATTTTTCTGAACTTTGTGATGTTTGTGGTAGTTCTTTTAAATTTTTAATTTGTTATGACTTCCTTCCTCCTTCTAAATAAATATTTGCATTTGGATTTAAATTTATTTTTGTTATTTGTGTTTTGTTTGTTTGGTTTGGTTTGGTTTTTGAGACAGAGTCTCACTTGACCGCTCTTGAGAGAGTGCCATGGTGTCATAGCTCACAGCAACCTCAAACTCTTGGGCTCCAGTGATTCTCTTGCCTCAGGCTCCTGAGTAGCTGAGAATACAGACACCCACCACAATGCACAGCTACTTTTAGAGATGAGGTCTTGCTCTTGCTCAGGCTGGTCTAGAACTCCTGAGCTCAGGCAGTCTACCCACCTTGGCCTCCCAGAGTGCTAGGATTACAGATGTGAGCCCCTGTGCCCACCCAGCCTTGTGTTTTTGTTTTTGTTTTGTTTTGTTTTGTTTTGTTTTTTTCTTAAGGTAGGCCTCTAAAATTGCATAAGCATCAGATTTACCCCAAATCCTGGATCTGTCCCTGCTCCTTGGAAGAGGTGACTATTAAGTCATTTTAATGGAGGAGCATAATTCTAGAGGTAGAACAGGAGGATCAGAAGATCGCCCAGGTGAATCCAGATATTACTAACCTTAAGGCTCTATTATGATGGAGGGGACTCATAGGTCCCTTGGGGCATGATAGTTTCCCTAGACCAGACCACACTCCTGGAGCCTCTCATGGCACTGACCCCAGTCCAGGCCTTGCAGCCTAAAGGGTAAACTCTCTTTCCATTTGGACCACCATCCAACATCACCAGGTGCTTCATTACAGGGGCAGTGGACCTATGGAAGCACTAAGTAGTTCATCAAATACAGAGTTACAGCACTCTGCTTTCTAGGCATATGGTAAAACTGCACGTCCTCACTCCCTTTTAAGCTAGAAACAGCCAGGTGAGCTAAAGCTTCAGATCCAGTGCTAACCTACCACATTCCCACCTCACTTTTAGGAATGAGAGACTTCCATCAGCCTAGGTTCCAGTGTAACTACAATGGATAGAGTCCCTCTGTCAACAGGCGTTGAAAACGTTATAAAGGAAAGAAAGAAACTTTTGTTGTGTTGACCCACTAATTTTAGGATTACTTGTTACTGCAGCATAACCTAGCCCATCCTGACAAATAGAGGCATCAAAAGAGGAGTTGAGGGTGCTTCAACCCAATATAGGGTGCTAGATTCTTGTTAGTTCATCTCATAGTGAAAGCATATCCCGACTCGGTGCCTGTGGCTCAAAGGGCTAAGGCGCTAGCCACGTACATCTGAGCTGGCAGGTTCGAATCCAGCCTGGGCCCGCCAAACAACGACAGCTGCAACCAAAAAATGCCGGGCGTTGTGGTGGGCGCCTGTAGTCCCAGCTACTTGGGGGGCAGAGGCAAGAGACTCGCTTGAGCCCAGAAGTTGGAGGTTGCTGTGAGCTGTGGATGCCATGGCACTCTATCCAGGGTGACAGCTTGAGGCTCTGTCTCAAAAAAAAAAAAAAAAAAAAAAGGAAAGAAAGCATATCCCATTGGGGCAAAAAGGGCTCACAGGGGAAGTTTCCTACTGAAAGATGACAAGGCATTTTCACTCTGCTGGGGCTATTGCTGGCTATATTTCAAACCTTCCCTCTGAACCCTCCCAAACCCAACATATAATCATAAGGATAGGAAAAGTGAAAAAAAATCTCGTTCAAAAGAAGGGAAGGAGAAAGCGGCACATAGCAGTTATTGGCCCACAGTAATTCTGAAATTCAGCAAGGCACATATTATCAGTTCCTGGATCATAACCGAGTCCTGCTCCCTAGGAGTGCTTCTCTATAGCTCTTGGCTCAGAAAGCTGAGCCCTTATTATCTGAAATCTGACTTGTTTTGCTTTTTGAGAAGGTATATCCATGTTTAAAGAGGAGGATTTTCACTCTGATTCCTATCCCCTAGAAGGTAGGAGGTACAGTGGGGTCTTTCTGTCCACTTTTCCGTTCAAGTTGGTAGTTCTCTTACCAATATGATTCTATTAAACATTTTGTGAGGTTCCTGCAGATCTTATTGAGCTTCACTCTATTAGACAATAATTACAGTCACAGATCTCTTCAATAGAGGCCTCTCTATACATTTGGCTGAGAGTCACAGTGTGCAGAACAACATTCTTCAGATTTTTAACAGCCCTCTTGTCTAGCAAAGCTGGTCTAAGATTCAGTCACATAAAGATCCTTGGAAACCCTACTGTTTACTTGAAACTATGAGACAGAGCCTTAAATCTTTCTGAGGTCATTGCAAAGATTTTATAGGTTTACCTTTGGCTCGATTTTAGCCATGAAGCCATTTCTTCCTTTGAGAACCTTTCACCAGCAGCTAAGATTATCCTGGGTCCTCTATATTTTCTCTAAATTCTGTTTAAAATATGAAATGCTTATTTTTTGACTCATTGTTCTCTCTCTTCTCTCTCTCTCTCTAATGAGAGAGTCTCAATATGTTGCCCTCAGTAGAAAGCCATGGTATCTCAGCTCACAGCAACCTCAAACTCTTGGGCTTAGGCTTGGTGCCTGTAGCTCAGTGGCTAGGCCACCAGCCACATACCCAGCCAGAGCCTGCCAAACGACAATGACAACTACAACCAAAAAATAGCCAGGCGTTGTGGCAGGCTCCTGTAGTCCCAGCTACTGGGGACGCTGAGGCAAGAGAATTACTTAACCCCAAGAGTTTGAGGTTGCTGTGAGCTGTGATGCCACAGCACTTTACTGAGGGTGACATAGTGAGATTCTGTCTCAAAAAAAAACAAATAAAAAAAAAACCTCTTGGGCTTAAGCAATTCTCTTGCCTCAGCCTCTCACGTAACTGGGACTATAGGTGTCTGCCACAACACCAGGCTATTTTTTTGTTGTAGTTGTCGTTGTTTTTAGCAGGTCCAGGCCAAAGTTCAAACCCGCCAGCCCGGGTGTACGTGGCTGGCGTCCTAACTACTGAGCACGGGCACCAAGCCTGCACTCTCTCTTCTCAATGTTACCATAGGCTGCTGGAAGCTTAGCATGAGTTGATTAGATACCGTACCTTTCATCCAGGTTCCTGAAGAGACAGTGTTCCTAACCGTTCTTGAGTCTTCTTTCTTCCCAGTAACAATTTCCTCACTGTCTTTTTGAAAAGCTTTTTATTGAAATTTAACATACATACAAAGCCGTGCATAATTCACAGGGGTACAGCTTGAAGAATTTTCACAAACTGACAGATCCAGACACAGAACATTACAAGAAACCCGCTCCCTGCCTCTATCACTAGCCCCCCAAAGGTAAAAATTATCCTGAGATTTAACACTATAGATTAGTTTTCGTTGTTAAGTCAGGTTTGAGATACAATTTACGTATTCATTCTTACTGACAAAGGCATCCAATCATGTGACCGCATCACTATCAAGACACAAACTATTTTGATTGCCCCGAGGATTTCCCGAGTGCCCTCTGCAGTCAACACTCTCTCTCCCACCAATTTCAGCCCCTCAAAATCACTAGTCTTTTCTCTCCCTATATGCAGTTTTGTGTTTTTCAGAATGTCATATGAAGAGAATAATACAGTATGTGGCCTTTTGAGTCTGGCTGTCATCCTCAGCATAATGCTTTTGAGATTCAGCCCTCAGTTCATTCCTTCATGCCACTGAGCTCCTAGGACTCCAGTGTGTGAACGCACCATGTTTGGTTTATTCTTTCACCCACTGATGCCCATTTGTACTGTATTTCAAGTATAGCTGCTGTGACCCTTAGCACAGCTTTTGTGTGTACATGCTTTCCTTTCTCTTACAGTGCCTTTGCTCAGCCATAAGTTAAGTGTATGTTTAACTTCATAAAATGTTGCCAAATTGTTTTCCAAAATGACTGAACCATTTTTGTGTGTCCACCAGCAATGTATGAGTGTTCTGGCAACTCCACACCCTCACAGGCACATGGCATTTTCAGGTGGTCTTTCTAGAAATGTGTGGTGGTAGCTCATTGTGATATGAACTGACATTTCCCCAGGGATGCACAGGAAGGGCTGTCTCTCCACATACTCCTCCCCCTTGGCCCATTGCTGCCCACTGTTGCTTCCAGTAGGCCGGGAGGGGTGGGCCCTCTGCTGCTCTGGGCCGTGGAGCTTTCCCACCTTCCTGCCTGACCTCCCCCTGCCTCACTCAGAGACAGATCCCCTGTGTGGAAGAGTTGTTCTGCTCTACCCCAGAGGTAGCCAACCTGCAATGGTGCTGGTACAGGATCCTTGGCCCAGAACAGTTTCCTGTACTCCCCCCAGGGTTTGCTGGCTTCTTGTAGCTCAAGGCTTTTACTCCACTGAGCAGGAGGTCAGGACCGAAGGGCGGGGTCGGTGCTTTTCCCGCAGCATAATAGCTCATCCCCTCCCCTACCCCCTTACTAAGGCAGGACCCCGTGTGCACACATCTGGCCTTTCCTGGGCCCCCTGCTATCCCAGACTGACACTGCAGCCCACACCTGGCTTCCAACAATTTGTTAGAATTGAACCTATTTCTTCTTACCCACTCTTCTGGAGCCTGCCCCTTCCTCTGAGCACTGCTCAACCAGGCCAGTCTGAACACCCATTTCTCCTAGAAGGGGGTTGCCCAAAGTGGGGTTCAGGCCACTTAGTTGCCCTGTGACCTCAGCTCCTTGGTGAGCTCAGGAAGAGTAATGACTTTATAATATACGCAGTCTTTTCTCATTGTTTATAATATACACAGTCTTTTCTCACTGTTAAGTGGGAGAGCAGCACTTTCTACGTCCCAGGTGGAACAGGAAACACTCCTTACTGCCCTTAAACCCTTCTCCCTATCTTCTCCCCTACCGTTCCTGACCTAATGCTGAATGTTTTAGCTTATTCTCATGACAACACTCCACTTTCAAGCACCAATTTTTGTTCCCGCCGTCGCTTGTTGAAGAACCAATCACCCCAACATTTGGTGGCTTAAAACAAAAATTATTATTATTTCTCATGGTTCTGCGGGGTGACTAGTCCTGCTTGGGATCTCACATGGAATTGAAGCCAGACGTCTGCTGTGGCTGAAATCAGCGGAACGTCCGGCAGGTCTGGACATCCAAGAAGGCCCATTCATGCAGCTAATGGCTGATTGAGCTAAGCCCAGGGATTCCTTTGACCTAGTCTTAGAAGTGACATGGTGGCATTTCTACCAGATTTGATTGGTCATACAGGGTCAGCCCAGATTCAACATGGGAGAGAATGACACAGGGCATAAATATTGGGAGTCAGTCTTCTTTGGGGGCTACCTTTAGAGATGAACTAACGTCTTGCCTACATACAAAAATGGACCTCTCACATTTAGGTCTTAAATCTATCAAACTATAAAGTTAACAGAAGGAAAGGAATGATATTTTTGTGTTGGGGTGGGAGGGGACTTATCAGATACATCTTCAAAAGCACAAAATTACAAAGCAGAGGAAAAGAAGATAAAGATAAACCTTACTACACCAAAATAAGATTTCTGCCCACAAAGGACATCATGGAAGAAGTTAACATACAGATGGCAATACGGGAGGAGATATTCAATATTTGCAATATTTAAAAACTCAAGAGTAATGAATGTCTAGATATAAACACCCACAGCTCAACTAAAAAAAGAGAGCACTGTAAATTCTAAAAAAATTGGCAAAGGGTATTGAGAGCAATTCACAAACAGCAAGCCCTGAATGCCAATAAGCATATGAAGAGGTATTCAAAATCATTAGTAATAAGGAAAAAACGCGGAGTAAAACAGTGAGCTCTCATGTGATAGCTGTCACCCTGACCAAAAGTAAAAAGCTGGGTAATGCTAAATTCTCACTTCACACCATGCAGGTGAGAATGAGGCCTGGTGGAGCCATTCTGGACAATACCTGGAACTATGTCAAGACAGTACTTACGAGGGCAACTGCTGGATTTATGGAGCGCGCATGTATGTAAGTTGCCTGAGGAAGTGCCCGCAGTCCAGACAGCTACCAGAGATGCTCTGCTCGCTGCAGATCTCTCTTTGCTGTTTTGCTCTGAATGTTCGTCGTGTGCATGTGTGCATGGGTGTGTATGTCCACGTGCTCACATGCTTGGGAGGTGGTGCTGATAGTGGCAGGGAACTGGGAACAACCCGAGTGCCCATCACTGGTAGAACAAGGAAGGCTGGTGGAATCCCAAGTGTCGGGGCCGAGGACCCCCAGTTCCCAGCCCCAGCCTATCTAACTGTCCAGATGCGGACTGCTGTGCTGGGGATCAACTCCCTGTAGGTGCCAGAGGGCAATTCATCTTAGAGAAACAGTCTGAGTAGTAGAGCGGATCTCAGCAGTCTTTGTAGAAGGGCTCTGGGCAGGTGCCCTCCGAGCAGGAGGAGCAAAAGAGTTAGAGTGAGCGAGTCCGTGAGACAAAGAATGAATGAATCCAGACTAACCTCTCCTGTAGCTACTTACAGAAGTGATCCCATGGCTATTACACTGCAGGGGTGGAGACTGCCAAGCACTGACACTGGTTCAGGAGAACGGAATCCCTTCCCCATGCCCATATCACCAAGGTGTTATCGAGATGTTATAACACAGATGTTTCTTTTCTTTTCTTTTTTTTAGTGACAGCCCGGCTATTTTTTTGTTGCAGTTTGGCCAGGGCTGGGTTCGAACCCGCCACCCTTGGTATATGGGGCCGGCGCCCTACTCACGGAGCCACAGGCGCCGCCCCACAGATTTTTCTTATAGTTACAGAGTGTTCAAAGTTCAACTCTCAATTCTCCCTCCCTTGAATCATCTGGTCCCCTAAAACCAAGCAATCGTTAGATGCTACAGATTGAGTCTACATATAGCAATATGGGTAGATCTTAACTTTCCACTAACTACTCTGTTTTGTAAGAAACAGTATGAGGAACATAATACATTTACATAATACCCAACTTGGGGTTCACAAATTAGAAAATACAGGTAAATGAAATAGCATCATACGTTTTGCCAGAACACAACAACAATAAAAAAAAAACCACATTAACACATTAGAGAGGTTGCTGTTGGGGGCAGAAGGATAAAAGTGAAGCATAGACATAAAAGCTAATAGCAAAACACAATGAAATATTTTAGGACTTTTATTACCTGGCTCTAAGATTTATTACAAAGCTTAGTAATCAAGACAGTGTGGTATTTGTGTCAAGATGGACAATGTTGTCATCATGGAACAGAAGTGAGGGCTCAGAAATAAACCTACATACATACAGCCAACTGATTTTTTTTTTTTTTTTTACAAAATTGCAAAGACAATGCCATGGAGAAAGAAAAATTTAATATCCATATGCAAAAAGTGAATTTAAATCCATAACTTGAAGCATACAAAAAAATTTACTCAAAATAGATTATAGACTTAAATGTAAAACTCAAAACCATAAAATATAGGAGAAAATCTTGCTGATCTTGGATTAGGCAAAGATTTCGTGTGTGTATATGTATGTGTCTGAATGTATAACACTAAAATAGCAATCCAGCAAAGAAACATTTGATAGTTTGGATTTCATCAAAATTAAGAATCTTTCCTCTCTGGGGAAAAAAAAAAAAAAGAACCTATAAGAATGCAAAAGTAAAATTTGTGAGTAATATGTCTGATAATGTTCTTATTCAGAATAAAAACTCTCAGAAGTCAATATGAAAACAAACAGTTCACTTTCTTTCAATGGGGCAGAAATTCCAATAGCAAATTCACTAAAGGCTGGCACATAGGTTGGCACATAGGCTGGCTCAGGCCTATAATCCTAGCTCTTGGGAGGTGGACTGCTTGAGCTCAGGAATTTGAGACCAGCCTGGGCAAGAGTAAAACATTGTCTCTAATACCAAAAAAACTATCTGGGCATTGTGGCAGGTGAGTGTAGTCCCAGCTACTTGGGAGGCTGTGGCAAGAGGATCACTTGAGCCCAAGAGTTTGAGATTGCTGTGAGCTGTGACACCAGGGCACTAAAAATAAAGAAAAGAAAAATTCACTAAAGAGGACTTACCTATGGCACATAAGAATATGTAAAGATGTCATATCATTAGTCATTAAGGAATCTCAAAACCACAATGAAGTACCTTTACTGATAAATCAGCCAGCAATTTAAACCCAGAAGTCTGCAGCAGGACCCTGTGTACCAACCCCCAACACACACCGCCCCAGTGCCAGGCCCTATTTTAGCCAATGTAGGCTAAATGGCTAGAATGAAAAAGTCTGACTGTACCAAGTAAGTGTTGGTAAGGATGTAGAATCAGAGCATCCATACGGTGCTGGGAACATAAAATGATACAACCACATTGGAGAACAATGTGGCAGTTTCCTAATCAGTTATTATAAACATACACCAGTCACATGACTCAGACATTCCATTCCTAGGTACTTACTCAAGAAAAGTGAAAGTTATGTCCATAGAAAGATTTGCACATGAATATTCAGAACAGCTTTATTTGTAATAGCCCAAACTAGAAACTACCCAAATGTCCATTAACAATAAATTGTAAACAAATCATGCTATACTTGTACAATGTAACACTATAAAATAAATAATTTTTACTCCTCCATGAAAAGAAACTATTGCAACAACATGGTTGACCCTCAAAATAATTATGCTGAGTATATACTGTAAATATAGCGTGGTTGCCTAGGGAGGAGGATTCAGGGAGGAAAGGGTTAACAAAGGGCATGCGGAAACTCTTAGCGGTGATGGATATGTTCATAATCTCCGTCGTGGTGATGGTTTCAGGAGGGAAACATGTCAAAACTTATCAAACTTTTTTGTACACTTTAAATACATGCAATTTATTGCATGTCAATTATACCTGACTAAAACGGCTTCCTCCCTCCCTCCCTCCCTCCTTTCCTTCCTGCCGAGATAGTGTTGCCCAGGTTGGGATACAGCCTCAAATTCCTGAGCTCAAGAGATCCGCCTGCCTCAGGAAGAGCTGCGACTACAAGGGCGCGCCATCATGCCCCACTACTTTTTTCTATTTTAGGTAGAGACGCGGGCCCTTGCTTTTGCTTAGGCTGGTCTCGAACTCCTGAGCTCAATCGATCCTCCCCCCTCGGCCTCCCAGGGTGCTAGGATTATACGTGTGAGCAGAAACACCCTGTTTAAAAGGGAAAACGGTCATCTCGTTCTCAGGGTCACCCAGTGATTTAAATCCGGGTGAGCGGAGGTCTGCAGCAGGACCCGGTGAACCACCATCCCCCAACTCCCGACACACACCGACCCAGGCCCGGGTACTAAGCACCGAGCCGCGGGGAACGTGCTGGAAGCAAGCAGAGCGCGTCGGCCGGCCGGCCCGGACGTAAATCATTAGCCCGTGGGCGGCCCGAGCGCGGCCCCGCCCCGGCCTGGAAGCGCCTTCTCCGCCACCTGCTGCCCCCCGCCTGCGCCGCAACATGGTGAGCGGGGGAGATCGGGCGCCGCGCAGTGGGGGGGGCGGGAGCGGGAGCCGGTGAAGTAGAGTCCCCCGGACCCTTTGCGAAGCCGCCCACGTCTCGGCTGTGGAGTCGGGGTCTCCGCCCCACTCCTTGTTGCCGACGGTGCTGGGCGAGAGCCCGGAGAGACGTGGTGGCGGGTCGGGCCCCAGGAAGGCGAGAGGCCAGACCTGCAGTCGACTCCCAGGCCAGTGCTCGCTCCCCTCCCTGAGCGCGGAGGGGCATCATAGGGGGCCCGCTGCTGTCCCCCTCAGGGGCACTGTTCTGTTGTGTATTTGGGGGTGCAGGTGAGCTCGAGGGAGAGAGTTAAGTTGTGCGTTCCTGTGCGTTCTAGGCCCCTGCTCGCTCCACTCCTGGGTACAGGGTCTGGCCGGACCTAAGCTTCATCTGAGGCCTGTGCTCCGTGTAGTGGCGGCTCAGGCTCATCCCTCCTGCAGGCTGAGCCACCCCCCATGGCGGGGGACACATCTCAGGGCCTTTGCTCAGGTGTGCTAGGAGGCTCCGGAAGCCACACCACACACACCATTCCTGGCCCCAGAGGCCTTAGGAGCAGTCAAGCCTGGGTGTTTTGACCAACTGTGACTTAGGGACAGAGGTTGAGTGGGAATGATCCTGAGGGGCAGCAGGCCCCAAGGATGCAGGCTTGGTAATCAGTAACCCTACTGCACACTCCCCCAAGGAGGCTGGGCCTGACTGGCCATTTACTAAGCAAACACAGTCCCTTCCCCCTCTCTGTCCCCAGAGCTCAGAAGGTTTGTCGCTTCAGCCCCAGGCTGTGTAACTTGGGGGGTTCCAGAAGACTCTGCCAAGAAAGGAGAACCTCCCAGAAGTTCACCTTTACCCACCCACCCACCCCTTTCAGAGCCAAGGAAGTAAACAGTGAGTTCTGGTGGCTGGGCAGACTTCTGTTTGCCTGGATACATGGACCAGAATCACCAGCCACTAGAAAAGGGTTCTCTCCTCTGGAGCAGAGGCCTGCTGGGCAGATGATGCCGATCACTGCCGCCATCTCTGTAGCTACCCAGAGCAGAGGGGAGGAGAGAGCCCAGCCAGATCAGTCCAGAGAGAGCACATGTTTTTAGGAGAGGGAGGAAAAAGTGGACTTTAAGAGCACTTTGATGCTTCAGCTATGCCAAATGCCACCCCAAGGCCCATCACAAGCCTACTTGTCCCAGGAGGTGTTTTTTAAATGCAGATGATTTTTGCTTATAACAATGCAGTTTCCTACAGTGTCCCTTTGATGAGATGATCTGTGAGCTGGAGGTTCTGCCAAGATAGGTACAGCCACCTGGCTGGAGTGTCCAGTCAGCGGGCTGCCTCATAAAAGCTGAACTAACCTCTCTCACGTGTCTCCCGAGACCTCGTTTTCAGTTCAGCACACTGTTTCTGCCCTGGGGTGTGCTGTTTTAGAAGTCTAGGCTCTTAAGATAGACCTGGCGCCTCCTAGGATAGAACCCTCTTTGCTTCCCTGTATCCGGTGACATTCCACTGTGGCCTGAATTGTGCAGGTTTGGGCTGCCTGGAGGGCACTTTGCACAATAGGTAAAGAGGACAGGGGCACTGGATTTGCCAATTGTTGCTCTTAGCCAAATTACTTCTACTTATGGGTCTGAGCTCTAGCCAGAAGAGAACAGAAGATGGAGAACTTGAGGTCCCTGGGCCTAGTAGCTCGGGACCAGAGGCTGCATGGGAGTGTGGTGGAGTACTTACCAATGGTGGTGCCAGTGGTTGTCACCTGCTTTGTGGCTAAGAATGGTCTGGATGCTTGTTTTATTTATTATTTATTTATTTATTCTGGGACAGAGTCTCACTCTGTGCCCTGTGTAGAGTGCCATGGCATCATCATAGCTCACAGCAACCTCAAACTCCTGGATTCAAGCAGTCATCCTGCTTCAGCCTCCTGAGTGGCTTGGACTACAGGCACCCACCACAATACCCGGCTAGTTTTTTTTTTTTTCTATTTTTAGTAGAGACAGGGTCTCGCACTTCCCAGGCTGGTCTCAAACTCCTGAGCTCAAGCAATCCACCTGCCTCAGCCTCCCAGAGTGCTAGGATTACAGGTGTGAGCCACCGTGCCTGGCCTGGATGCTTGTTTTAAAACACCAGTTCCTTTGCCAGCCCCAGGGATGTTGACTTATAGTCCACACTTTGAAAATGCTGCCTGTGCTGCCAGTGACAAAGGGGTGGGGATGGGAGAACAGTGGAGTCTTTTCCCCTCCCTAGGCCAGTGTCCTGTTCAGTATATACAACAGTTATGGTGAGGCAAATGGGCCCAGGGGCAGGGTGGGGAGAAGTGTTCATCAGTGCCAGTCACATGCATGACACTTCCCTTGGGATTTTCCTTTTCTGAATGGATTATAAAACCCAAGACCTGAGAACCTATCTGTGAACAATCCTGGACCCCACCCTCAGACCTCCCAGGCTATTGCTTAAAAACCTACTGCCCTTTGACTGGTCACCCATGTCCAAAGCTGCCAGCAGCAGCTGGCTGATTTCCCCCAAAGGTCTGAGGTCTTCTTTTTCGACCTGTAGAGAATAATGCCCTTGAGCCTCTGTTTTTTCCCCTCGTCTAGGCTGGCAAAGCACACAGGCTAAGTGCTGAGGAGAGGGACCAGCTGTTGCCAAACCTGAGAGCTGTCGGGTGGAGTGAGCTGGAAGGCCGCGATGCCATCTTCAAGCAGTTCCATTTCAAAGACTTCAATAGGGTATGGCACTGGGCTGGGGCAGTTTCTGAGATTGGAGCCAATAGTGTCACACTCTAGAACTTGTTCTCTCCCATCTGTTATCCAAGACTCTCAGACACTACACTGCCAGTTACTTAGGTACTGTGCCAGTGAGGACATTAATTTTCCTGTGTAACTTGGAAAGTATTATCCTTGGGGATTGCAGAGTAGGAAGATGGGTCTTGGGCTGTCTCTACCTGAAACTTTTCGAAACAATCCTCAGAGGAGATAGTTCAGGTAGGAAATTGGTGTACATCTGTAAGGCATTTTATTGCCAAAAGACTGGCCAAACAAAAAGCCTATTGTGGTGTTCCCACCTTGGGATCCTAATAATGGGACTTTCTTCCTAATGCAGGGACAACCTCTAACTCAACCCTGAGAGCCAGTTGCAGGATCTCAAGGGGAGAAAATGATTAAAGCAAGAGTGGTCTCCCTGTATGAAGCTAGCCCATCCCCTTGCATCTAGGCCATTAAAAGGCATCCCAGAGTCTTTTTTCTCAGAACACTAACCTGGTCTTACTTCTCTTGAATAGGCTTTTGGGTTCATGACAAGAGTGGCCCTACAGGCTGAGAAATTGGACCACCATCCAGAATGGTTTAACGTGTACAACAAGGTGAGTGATGCCCTGCACCTCTGTCATGCCCTGCTCCTGTCCAAATCTTGAAAACTCCACTCACTCGGAAGGTCCCTTCACTGTACTTCACTGTGGGCCCTCCTCACCCACAGGTTGACCAGCCACTGAATCTGTCCATTCATCTTATTCCTGACCTCATCAAGATTGCATATGCCTAGAATGAACATAACACCACTGGAAAATAATGTCTCACCACAATCAGAAGAAATGCAAATTAAAACAGTGAGGTACTTGAGGTTAAAATAGACATTAAGAAGGCAAAACCCCTGGGGAGGTTAACGTTAGGGTATATGGCACACCTCTTGGGGGCGGGACACAATTCTAAGAGAGACTCTACCCAACAATGGAAACAATGTAACCTAATTCTTTATGTCCTCAAATTAACCTGAAACAATAATAAAAAATAAACACACATACAGGCACATGCGCGCGCGCTCGCGCGCACACACACACACACACACACACACACACACATATATAACATGAAAAAAAAAAAGGCGGCAAAACCTAAGAAAAGAAAAGGTGTAGGACTCAGGCATATTTGTTAATAGCTCTAAATGGCTTTAATCTTTCTGGAGATACGGAAGAATGAAAAAGCAATACGCATGCAGAGCCAACCTATCAGATTGCTTAACGAATAGAAGTAATCATTAGATTCCTAGCATCTGCCATGAGCTCTGCTGGACTGTTATACAGACCTTGAGGGTGGAAGAGATTATGTTCATGGATAGTGTTTAAGAGTTGGTATTGGGGTGGCGCCTGTGGTTCAAAGGAGTAAGGCTCCAGCCCCATATGCTGGAGTGGCAGGTTCAAACCCAGCCCTGGCCAAAAACTGCACCAAAAAAAAAAAAAAAAAAAAAAGAGTTGGTATTGGTTTTCAGTTTTGTCTTTACCATTTGGATGTTAAATTTTTACCCTATAGCTGAGGTCACTGTTAGTTTTGAAGGACATGAGAGATGTAGTCGAAAACAGTCTCCACTGTTGTTAGACATGTCAGAAAGGGTCCCCAGATAAGACTATACTGAGTGGTTACTACTGAGCTCCTACTAGGGCTGGGCCCAACAGCTGCTGACTTCTCCTGCTCCTAAGTGAAGTCAGTGGAGTCAGATGGCCCTGCATTTCTGGTTTTATTTCAGGTCCACATCACCCTGAGCACCCATGAATGTGCGGGCCTTTCAGAACGGGACATAAACCTGGCCAGCTTCATCGAACAAGTAGCAACGACCATGTCATAGACCCTGCCCTTCCTCTTTGAATCACTCAGGGCAAAGGGGTGACTGAACTGGGGAATCCAGGGAAGGAGCTGAGAGCCCTTGGCCCCAAGACCCTGCTGCCTCTGTTGAGGGGTGAAGATCCTAGCACCCCTGCCAACACCAGGAATTTAGACCTTTTCCCTGTGCTCCTCTCTGTCCTTGGGGCTCTATTATGTTACTAATTTGAATAAGCTCCTTTCTTTGCACCTTTTCAGCAACAGTAATGTTTTTCTTCCCAGGTTGTGTCTTGCTCACTTTATAATTCATTTCCCAAGAAGCTGTGACACAGGGTAAAATAAAATCTTATCTTAAACCCCTTCCTATGTGATGGAAACATGTATGTTTATATCTATCAAATAAAACTATTATCACTTGGTCTCAAGCGGTAGAACCTTCTTTTCCAAGGGTCAATCCAAATTGGAGTCAAGTAGGCCCTAAAAGCACTTAGTGTGAGGCACTGTTCAAGGTACTGGGGGAAAGACAGGGACCAGACCACTTAGACTTCAGGTTCATTATCATCTAGGGGAACCAGCCGGAACACAATTAACTATTACCAGACAGGACAAATTAAGTTAATGCTGGATGGCAGGGTAAGAATGAACTAAGGAGAATACAAATGATTAATGGTGACAAAGGCAAACCTGGAAGCTTTCATTTGAGTTATGCTTTGAAGACCTGAGTGGAATCATTAAGAGGCAGAAATGGCTGAAGGAGCAACATGAACACAGATACTTATTGAATAATGTGATGCAAAGGAAATGCTCATGGGAACATTATGGATTTCAGGTTTTGGATTAGGGATAGTCAACCTAACATTGAATAAAATGCCCAAATCCAAAATTGGAAACACTTCTTGTCCCAAGCCTTTCAGATCAGGAATACTCACCTTGTACCTTCTGCCTGGCTTGACGGCTCACTTTATGTGTCAACTTGACTGGGCCATGGGGAGCCCAGACACTTGGTCAAACATTACTGATGGTGTTTCTGAATGAGATTAACATTTGAACTGGTAAACTGAAGCAAAGCAGACTGCCCTCCCTAATGTGAGTGGGTCTCAAATCAAATTAGTTGAAGGCTGTGTAGACTAAAAGGGCTGACGCTCCCCCAAATAAGAGGGAACTCCTGACTGCCTTGGGCTGGAACAATAGTCTTTTCTTGCTTTTGGACTCAAAACTACAACATCCACTCTTCTTGGGTCCCAAACCTGTAGGCCTCTGGAGTGGAACTATACTGTGATAGGCTGTCCTGGACCTTCAGCTTGCCAACTCCAGATCGTGGGATTTGTCAGTCTCCATTATCATATAAGCCAATTCCTTACAATAAATCTTTATGTGTATATTGATTGTTTCTCTGAAGAACCCTGACTGACCTATTAACATCAGATGGGGAGATTTCTAACCCTGGTGATCTCTGCATTTCCTTAGACTCTTAGCAAAGGCCTCCAGGCTTGCCTGCTTTGACTCTACAAGAGAGAAGGTACAGCTTAGGAGTTGTATATCATTGGAGCAGTTAAGGAGCTGGTTTTCACCAGGACTGGGAGAAGGGCTGAGAGTGTCTCATCCCTAGCCCTATATGCATGCCACACAAATACCTCATCACGGATGGTATGACGCAAAGCGACCAGGAAGCCCTTTTCCCAACACTTCTCACTTAAAGACTCCTACCCTGAAGCACTCCCTGAGTACTAAGCTGATTTATAAATGCCGGGGTCACTTGGAGCAGGCATCTAGCAATGTCACAACCTTGTAAACCTGGATGAGTCAGTACCCCAACAAGGGTCAGAAAAGAGGCAAAGGTTGGTGGTTGAAATAAGCATATTGCTGATAAGAGGGCTTGGTGGAACCCCCTTCTTATCCTATGCGCTAGTAAAAGGTTATCAGTACTTATGTTGATAGCAGTTTAATATCAAGACTCTTAGATCCAGACAATGGTCTCCCATTCACTCCACTTCTCACATTTTTCTAAGTGTGCTTTGATCTGATGGCTGAGGATTAGGGCACAGAAGACACCAGACATAGGGGTATGGATGCTTTGTGTTCCTGCCTCTGCATGTTATCATGGATCAAGGGTTGAAAAAGGCCACCACAGGTGGCACTAGTTATATGAAATGTTTTTATGTGGGACAAAGACACGGGCAACACTTTTTAGAAATAAATATTTATTTTAAAATTAATACAAATAATTAAAACTATAGAGAGGACATTAAAGATAAAAGAGATTATGGTTAAAAGGAAAGCACAAGGCAATTTAATCTCCTAAGCAAGAAAAGCTTCTCAAAAACTTGATTGGGTAGCTGTCAAATTAGGCCCCAGTCATTACTTCTATCACTACACAGTCTAGCTGACAGCTGCTCATTACTACCAAGATCCCACAGAGAAGGCAAAGGGGAACAGCTGAAGGGCACAGATACAAGCATCCCAGACAGAGCTTCTTAGACAGATCAGGCCTCATCCTCCCAAGAATGTCTTGTCCCTCTTTCCCCGGCAAGGGTGGAGCACATGTGGCCCCCAACCAAATCCAGACTTCACAGAGCAAATGCCTTTATAAAAACTGGATTCAATCAATAGGCTGTACTCAAGGATCCAGAAGGCCACATGGTCCTAAGGCTGCAGGTTCCCTTCCCCTGTGCCAGGTGCTCCAGGCAAAGAGGCCATTTGGCAAAAAACTATAGCAAAGGGAGCATTCGTTGGCTTGATTCTGGCCAGGTCTGAATGGGCCAAAAGCCAAATGAAAAGCTGGGTTCCCTGAATGACAGCTTTCAGATCCTAACTAACTGTTTGGATTTCTTATCTATGGAACAAGATGCCCTGCAGTTTTACGTGTGTGAAGATCATCTGAGGAACTCTATCAGACCCTAAACCAAATGCAGGGCTCGAAGTCGGTATCCTTTGGTTCCACAGAGCCACACACTGCCGAGGTGGCTGGAGACCACCAAGATGGACTCAATCCATCATGCAGGTGTAAGCAGAGCACATGATGAAGATGCAGAAAATATGACAGGGCCCTGGCCCTAGGGAACTAAGGACCTGAATTCTAGACCTCCCTGAAACAGATATGACCACCGTTCCTGGTGTGGAGACCACTCAGCTGCCTATGAAAGTGCCTGGAAATGAGCCAGATTGCTGCTCTGGCATCTGTTTACTGGCCCTTGTCACTGGTCACACACCCCACTCACCACCAGGGGGCGGTCTCTCCCCCAGCAACCCATTCACCCAGTTTGAGATCTGTGTGTGCCTGAGCTGTGAAATGAATGCAAACATCCATGGTGATTACAGTTTGGGTCATTTAATTATTTAATTGCATTTTAAGAGATTATTGCTGCAATTAGGAAGGAAACATTGAGATGGGAAGGGGGTAGGTTATAAGAAAAGAGAGAAAATTTAAAAGCAGCAAGTACCATCTTCCAAGTATAAAACTGGTAATACTAAAAGTGACATGGCAGTATATTCACAACTACTTCTAATGTAGTAACAAGACAGTACAATTTCTGCCACAGACTAGATATTACTATGTGCACACACAGATGCATAAATACACACAAAATGAAAAGTATGTAAGAGTGTTAAGTCAAACTAAGGCTCCTAATTATAAATTTAAGTGGCTACAGTAGGTCCCTTTGAAAAATACCATGTTCCCCTGGCACCAATGTTGTCATAGCACAGAAGCAGTAAGTGGCTCTGGGACCTGGTCCTGGGGAGACACTGGAAACATCTGCACACTCAGCAGGGCCCACGCTTCTCTCCACTGCAGCAGCTGGCAAGCCATAGTGGTGCCCGCTGCACTCAGCACTAAGGTTTGGGATCCCTGAACTTCCTTCAGTGTCATGCGCTGAAGACCCGAGAAGATTCACACCAACCTCTGACCACAGCTACTCTCTCAAGGAGGTGCCTGTCAGTTCAGCAACTGGGAGGAAACATGTGACTCCCTTGTCCTAAGGATCTCAGCTTCTTCCTCCAACATGTATACACACAAACATCAACCACTTCTGGAACCCACAACACACTGCAGAACAAACGGGAAGCAAGCACACACATACACACCCTACCAGCCCTGCAGTAACAAGGCCAGCTCGTCACAGTTGCTGGCTAACAGGTACAGTGCTAGAGAACACTTGAGACAAATGCACTAAGGAGCTTGAGGAAAAGTCTGGTAGTCTTGGCTCTGCCAGCCAGCACTCCCCAGGGGGAGGCTGGGATACCAGCCTGGAGAGGCTGAACGTTCAGGAGTCCCTGAGATGGGGAATGGAACAGAGGAAAGTTTCTTCTGACATGTCCTAAGTCTCCCCTACCCACATAGAAACTTCAAAGACTGATCCATTTCCCCTGGGGCCTGGGCCAGGAATAGTTCACTGCTCACTGCTGAGAAGGCACATGATATTATGTCATTAGAGCAGGACAGTAGCTCATCCTAGACCAGCGTCCCCTATAGGGGAGAAGAGGGTAGGAAGTGGGTGCAGAGTCTGGTCCTGTCCCTGCACCACCCTGAGCAACTAGTCTTATGAAGGAATTCTGGGCCCTACGCCACAATGGCTGTCTGCCATCCTGCTTTCCTATCCCCAAATGTTTATGTCCATATGCTGCTCCCTTTTGGGGGCTTAGAAGCACCCAGTACCTGAAGCTAAGTACTTTTGGACATTGAATAAAGGCGGGGGTAGGTGCAAAAATAACACACTTAGCAAAAAGAAAACCTTTCACACCTTCTTCGCATCTACCTAGGGTAAGTCAAGGCAACTTGTGAAGGTGCTCTGAGCTGTGCCTTCAAGCAAACATATTTACATTAATTACATGATGGCTTAAAGCAATGTGGGGGTAAACAACCACCAATTTGGGTGACACATATTTAAAACTAGGTATCATCCTACTCTGATATTCAGGAAAGTGTAGAAAAGGGTCTGGTTTTTGCTCATCACCAGTCCAGGAGAGGGCTCAGGTATGCTCTGACTACTGCCAATTCAGGGCAGCAGCACTGCAGCCAGAAGGTCCTAGATTCTCTGGAAAGAATATTCTCTTCCTAGTCCATGGGAACAAGAACAGATGAATGGAAGCATCACCTCAAACAAGAGCCTGCAAAGATGGTGACGTCATGTCAAAGAGGGACTGCAAGCACAGAAGAGACCACTCCAAATGGACCACCCCAAACCCTGTTTTGGTAGACTAAGCAAGTCCTACGTAATAGAGAACAATGGCCGGTGGATCCGTGTCCCGGAAAAATAAAAGCGATTCTAAGATAGACAACTAACCTACTCCTAGGAGGAGGGCTGACTGAGCCTCCTGCTTAAAGTATAATTAACACCCAGCTGGGGAAACATCTGTTACATAGTGCTTCCTATCTGACCAGCCAAAACATCTGCCTGAGATAACAAATAAACCCTTTTGCTATTCATAAAAGTATCCCAGCTTCCCTAAGGAATCAGGACAGGTCAGAGCCACCATACAATGATTAAGTGAAATTAAAAGCTAAAGAAGTTAGAGAAGGAAATACTAACAATTCCTACATTTCTAAACAAGGGCAAAATCATTACATTATGGAATCCTTCAAGGTCTTCAAATTAAAAACCACAAAAAGATGACAAGAGGAGGAACAAGAATCCCGAGGATCAAGCTGTCTTGTGGTCATCTTGTGCCTATGGAGCAAGACCAGATGTTTCAGTTTTGCATGACCTGTTCCATATCCCAGAACCTTCTGAAGTCCAGAGGGCCCTTGGGACTAGTAAGGGTCCAAGTTCAGCAGGGTTTTGGAGAGCCATTTATTTGGCTGCCCTGGGTGACAGTATCTGTGGTATACAAGCTGTCCAAGAAGACTGAGGTTAATTCCGCGACCAGATTCCTATCAGAGATTGTCTGGGCCATGCCGTAGACGGCACCCTATAAATCCAATTTAATGACATAGTTAGTGAGAACGGAGACAGGAATAAGGACAAGACTGGCAATATTCCCCTCCTCTGCCAGTCCCAGCTTTTCACTTGTGCCGCCCACACACACTGTGCATTTCCACCCAGGGCATCCCATCATTTTGTCAGAAAAAAGGCTGGCATAGTCAATTTTTCATAGGTACTTTCCAGACTGTCTTTCTACATAATGGAACTATCCCATGTGATTTGATGTAGAAAATTCCAGAGAAAACATGTTTATTGCCTTCCCTATGTCAAATTTTTCTTTTCAAATGCTACCACCTTCTTTTGTGAAGCCATTTCTAATTTACAAGGCACTTTATATTCAGAGGGTACAAAAAAAATGTATACACATTTTAAGAAGGGAAAAAACTGGGTGAGATGTGGTGGCTCACACCTGTAATCCTAGCACTCTGGAATGTCAAGGTGAGTAGATCACCTGACCTCAGGAGTTCGAGATCAGCTGGATCAAAAGCAAGACCCACTGCTACTAAAAACAGAAAAACTAGCTAGGTGCTGTCGTGGGCACCTATAGTCCCAGCTACTCGAAAGACTGAGGCATGGGGTTTGCCTGAGCCTAAGAGTTTGAGGTTGCTATGAACTAGGAAGCCACCACACTCTACCCAGGGCACAAAGTTAGACTCTATCTCAAAAAAAAAAAAAAAGAAAAGAAAAAACTGTGTTAAAATTGTAACATTCAAGTCACATTTGACTTCCGCAATTATAAGATACATATAAGGTAACAAATGTTATTAGTTTATATTATTACACTTTAATACAGGTTTTTTCTTTTTTAAAAGGTATATACATCTTTTTGGTACCCTCTGTATAGTGTGTCTCACTTGAGATTTCCAACAACCCTGGGAATGGGTGGGGCAGAAATCTTGGGCTCCAATTAACAGATAGAGTTTATGGCTAAGGGGGTAGAGGCAGGAACAGACTCCAGGTCATCTGATTCTTTCAAATGTTTCACCAACTCCTGAATTTCCAAGGGAAGAAAAAATTCTAAGTATCCCTACCATTCCTGTGGTCTTTGCTTTAGGATTCTTCATGATTTGAGTGACAGATTCCCGGATGTCCTTTAGGAATTGTATGGCTATTCGCTTCCGGGCATGTAGTAATGTGATACAGAAATGAATACTATGGGAGAAGAGAAAGAGAAAAAGAAAGAGAGATGAACACTGAAAAAAGAAAGCATGTTCTAAAACAAAACAACCCAATTGGTTGCCTCTTTGCCTTACTTCTCGCCAAGAGTAGTCATGAGTAGTCATCCAAGTTGCTCCCAGCCCAGGGACTTGGGGCTCTCAAATATTTGGATTGTCCAGCATAGGCAGCCACCAGGCCTCTTAGAATGATCAAGGACCATCCTGCTAGAGAGCACAGCTGGTTGTCTGTCCCGCCCCTTCCCTCACAATCAGCAGTCCTTCAATGTAGGACCACTAATGGAACACTTTTGTGTTAGACTTGTGGGGATAGGGCCACATGGTCTTGAAGGACTTCAGGGCAAACAAAAACTAACTCACCCTGGAGGGAGGACAGGGTTTAGTGGAATGTGAAGAGGAAAAGCAATGGTCTAGATGGGATTGGCAACAGGCCAACCAGTGAAAAGGGAAGTTGTACACGGAGGACAGGACAGACCTACACAGGTAGAGCAGAGTATTAAAGATATCATGGAAAACTAGGTTAGAAAGGCATATTAAAGAAGACAATACAGGCATGAAGGGTCAGAGACCCTCTGAAGGTTCTGAACTACACATGTGGCCAGACAATTAAGTTTGCAAACTTATCCTAGAATAAGTGCTACTTATCACAATGCTGAAAATCGCTACAGTCACCTTTGAAGTACTCCCCTCAGGAAGCTATGCACTGATGCCACAGCCTAGTCCACCCTTAGGGCACTTTTTCTAGGATGAGTCCGTAAGCTTAATTGTTGGACCTCCTATTACCCAGACCACGCTTTTTTTTTTTTGAGACAGAGTCTCACTTTCTTGCCCCTAGTAGAGTGCCATGGCACTATAGCTCACAGGAACCTCAAACTCCTCAAGTGATCCTCTTGCCTCAGCCTCCCAAGTAGCTGAGACTACAGGCTCTCACCACAATGCCCAGCTATTTTTTTAGAGACAGGGTCCTGCTCTTGCAGGGGTTGGTCTCGAACTCATGAACTTAAGCAATCCACAGACCACAGCCTTCCAGAGTGCTGGAATCAAAGGCATGAGCCACTGCACCTGGCCACGCAACAAATATTTTATAAGAGCAATCTGATGGCTTCATTCTACAAGGCAGAATGAAGAATACAGAGACTAGAGACTAGAGTGAGAGGAAAACCTCATGAGTGACCACTGGTCTCAAGAGACTGTCATCTGATTCTGCCAGAATTTAAAGCTAATCATCTTGTTATTTGTATCTAATAACTCCAGGTGGCAAGATAGAAATCCTTTAGATCTACAGTTGCTACCAAAGTGTTAGGCTCAAGCAAAGTCTCTACCTCAGGTTACCTTGCTACCTAAGTTCTTCTAAAGTCATGGAGTAAGTCGAGGCACAGTGGCTCATGCCTATAATTCTAGCACTCTGGGAGGCCGAGGCAGACGGATTGTCCTGAGCTCATGAGTTCGAGACCAGCCTGAGCAAGACTAGGACCCCCCCTCCCCCACCCCCCACCCTGACTCTAAAAACAAAAAAACAGCCGGGCATTGTGGCAGGCACCTTAGTCCCAGCTACTTGGGAGGCTGAGGCAAAAGAATCACTTAAGCCCAAGAGTTTGAGGTTGCTGTGAGCTATGATGCCATTGCACTCTACCAAAGTCAACAAAGTGAGACCCTGTCTCAAAAAAAAAAAAAAAAGGTCATGTAGCAAAAGAAGGAAAAGAAGCTATTTCATACTTACCTAGGTGGGAATTGCAACTGGTTCAAGTACCAGCCCTTAGCAGTCATCAGGTTAGATAGTCGGTAGATGTCAAAATCATGGGAGCCCAAAGCAATGACTGATACTTGGGGATTTCCCAAAACAAAGATGCCTTTGATATTTTCTAGTCTTAAAACAAGAAGAGAAAAACAAGAAGCAAAAGGCAATTCAGCCACATATATTCCTCTGTTCATCATCTCTTAAATCATCCAAAGTGATAATGAATGCCATCAATTTGTTGGGGCTTTAGTCTTCTTACCTTCTAACATAAGAAAGCTAGAATGTGATCAGTGGTTCTTATGGAGATCAGAATCACAGACAGAACATGAAAAACATTCCAAGGCTCAAACACCATCTAGACCTAACCAGTCAGAATCACTGACTTCTAATGTGTCTACCCAACTACCAGTTAAATTCCCCTAGAGGCATCTGAGGCATAAATGATGTAATAAAAAAAATTTCTGGAAAAATAATCCCTCTATTTCTATAGTCCAAAAAGTTGTATTTAATTTCTAAAGCAGGAAATGGTACAGCAGTTCTCATCAGATGGCCCTATCAGAACCATATGAGGACCTTTTTCAAATGAGAAATGACTATGAGCAGCTTTCCTTACCCCTCAAGATTCTGAAAAGGTCTCCCAATCCTGGTGACACACATACAGGCAGGTCATCCAGGAATAGATCCATTAGACAGAGTACACAGCCATTTATGGCCTTGGCTTAACCCCAGATTTTATCACCCTCCCTTTCCCATTCCTGCTGACCCATTTACAATTCTTTTCTTATTTCACCCATTCTTTAAGTATGATTTCTGCACCAGTAGCCTGAGTATCTCCTGGGAATTTGCTAGAAATGGAAATCCTCAGAACCCATCCCAAATCTATTAAATGAGAAATTCTAGGAGTGTTTCATCAAGGCCTCCAGTGATTTGATGCATGCTCAAATTTGGAAGCATCTATCTTAACCACTCAAGAGTACATTAGCATGAGGCTAAGAGACGTCAGTTATTGAGACATCCTTAGAGATGAGACAACCTTTGAATGAAGCCCCTTCTCTGAAGACTCTCCAAAAGTCACAGCAGAGAAAGGGAGCTTCTCCCAGGCCAGAACCACACTCTTCAGCTGCCATCCTAAATGCTTGGCTTCTTGAGAGATGGCAAACAGGCTAGGGTATGGGTACTTAGCCAGGCTGATGTCTTGAGCCTACTAGTGAAAAAAATCCAGCCCGGCCCGCCAAACAACAATGACGGCTACAACTAAAATATGGCCGGGCCATAGATGCCTGTAGTCCCAGCTACTTGGGAGACGGAGGCAAGAGACTCGCTTGAGCCCAGGAATTGGAGGTTGCTGTGAGCTGTGATGCCACGGCACTCTATCCAGGGTGACAGCTTGAGGCTCTGTCTCAAAAAAA
>CAUYRH010078690.1:0-51129 GCA_963574655.1 Perodicticus potto
AAAAAAAATTAATCTAAAAATACCAATAAGAAATATATAGTTAACTCTACATTATTCAATCCAGCATGGAGATTATGCAATTTCTCTGGTTATCTGCCTTTGGAAAATCCTCTCTGCTTATAATTATCATGACCAGAGAGATCAGATAGGAAAATGAAAGAGTTTACAAATGTCCTCAGAACTTAATCTGTCTTTATATGTGATAGTGGTGGGAACAAATTGAAACAGGTGTGCAATGTGGTACTGGGTGTCCTATGGGTTCTCATTTGAACTGCTCTAACAAACTACCACAGAAGGCGGGGGGACTTGGGCTCAGGAGAAGCAGAAATTTGTTTCACATAGTTCTGGAGGCTGAGAAGTCCAAGATCGAGACTCTAGCAGACTCAGTGTCTGGTGAGGTGCCACCTTTTGGTTCATAGATGGGACCTTCTGATTGTGTCTCATGTGGCAAAAGGCCAAGAGAGCTCTCTGGGGTCTCCTTTATAAGAACACAGATTTGAGTCACTCCCAAAGCCCCAGCTCCTAAGTGGGTTAGGATTTCGACGTATGAATTTTGAAGAGACATTCAAACTATAGCAGTTTTATTTATGTTTACTATATGTATTTTCTATTTTGTGCAAATAAAACTGGAGTCGCAAAGCATAATTTATAGAATGGATCCATAGTACTATAAAAGTTTGTTCTATTAGAATGCATTTTAAGCTATTGTGGCAAAATACTTCTGCCACCTTTTGACTGATTTGGACGTGGCCTGATCCCTTTAAAGAGATCTTTAGTTAGTAATCTATGGAAAATGACAGCTTGAAACTCACAGAAAAAGAGACTCCAGGAGAAGCATGTCCAGTAATTTCCAATGAATGGATGCGCCCTGTGTGTTCTTTCCTCTCATACCTTCCACGGAAGAAAACATCTTACTCCTCATGGAAACTAATTGCAGAGGGGGTAGTATAAGAAAGACACCTTTGAAAAACTAAGAGCTTCATAAGTCGTGGTACAGACTTTCTGCCAATAACTTGTGTGTGGATACAGACAGGATTTTCACTTCCCCTTCCCACAAAAAAAAAAAAAAAAAACAACCCCGCCCCCCGGAATATATTGGAAAAAATGTAAGAGTTGTACTGGTACTTTTCAAACATCAAAAATGTTTTATTTGAGTTTTTTCTTCTAAGAGCTGCAGAAGAAAATCAAAATTATTTTGGCACTCTGAAGTCTGATTAAAAGTTGGATCTGAGGAAGACATTGTCAGCCGCTGTGGCCAGTAGACAGCAGCAACTGGGACTGGAGGGGGGGGACAGCGGGTACTAAAGTGGCCCTGAGCTCTGCAGTTTGTGTAGACGAGATGGCTGAGAGCCCCAGCAGAGAGGAAGAAGTCACCACTAGGGTCAAAAGAGATTAGAGCAGGGGAAGCTTGGAGGGCCGTTGTGACAAAGTCAGGGATAAGAAATCAGATCTCCAGGGAAGCTATCAGGAAGCAGAGGATAGCATGTTGCTAAGAATTTGATCAGGACTGAATAACTTTTGGCAATTTACTTATTAAGTGATTCTTGTAGCTCTGGGCCACGGGACTATTCCATGGATTGGTGAGAAGTCTCATTGTAAGACAAAAAACAAATTTTGTAAAAAAGGGAAAAGAAATTTAAAAATCTTTGCCCATATGTAGGTGAAAGTGACAGATAGCTATTTTGTCTCCTACAAAAAAGATGACTTTTTTTGTCATCTATTAGTAAGGTTGCATATTTAAAAAAAGATTTTTTCCCTCCCTTTCCAATTGAATATAGTACCCTACATTTAGAAAGTATTATTTATGCTATGTTCCCTAAACATGTATCATGTGTAAACTAATGTGCTAAGATTTTGGAGAGGTGGCAGTGTGGCAATCAAACACTGACACACACAGACACACATGTGCACCAAATTCTTTCTCTCCCAGTGATGTGACTGGGTTGACAGAGCTCTGTGTTCAAACAATGTGAACAGGAAGGGGGGAGCTGGGGAGAGTTAAAGGCGGGCGCCCTGCTGAGCACCTGGCCCATGGCCTCTCTGCCCCTGTGAGTGGGACTCACGCCCTGCCTTCAATTCTGCCTCAGTGGTCAGTGTTGGAGGATTTTCTCGGGGGTGGGGGGGGGCAGAAAAGCAGGCCAGAGGGAAGATCCAACAGGCCCTCTGAGAGTCAGTGGATACTTTATCACATGTTTACCTGCTGGCTCATGAGTTAAAAATGACAAGGGGATCTAGCTTTGACTTCCAATGAGGCAGAACAGTGCTCTGCCCAGAAGGCCCTGCAGAGGGCGCACAGGGGGCTTCTGCCCTCACTCAGAGTGTGTCCGGGACACACGTGCTGGGACCAGGGGCTCGTCCCAGAGTCATGGCTGAAGCGATTGCCACTGTAGGAGAAGCAAGCCTTGCATGGAGTGGAAGAGACGGTTTATCCTGTGCCGAGCTGTCCCTCTGGGCTTTGACAGTGCGCCCAGCCTTCAGTAGGGGACGTCTGATTTGGCCGCTTCTCTGCAGTCTTTGATTAATGCACAGCACTGTTCATCCCATTCATGATCCTGTTAGTGACTTTTTCAAGGGCTCTCAACTGAAGAAGTCAGCAGATGGCTGGGAAACACCCTCCCGCTGTTTACAGTCGGCGTGAGGCTTGTTAATCTGGTTCTTCCGGGAATCTCATGTGGTCAAGAGTAGCCAATATGCCATTTTGTGCACAATCTCTAAATATCTTTTTCTTTGCTCCAGGTTCAACTATTAAATGGCTGAATGGGAATGGTTAAGTAAAATATTTTTCAGTTCCTCTCTTGAGGTACAACTGGGTGGACAGCTATATAAAGACCCAGAGAATTGCGTTACAGGCTGAGCGCAGGTGTTAATGGGGTGTAAGATCTGATGTATCTGCTACATCATGGCAGCCAGAGTGGAGAGGGCACTTAGATGTGTCACCTTTTGTCACCTAAGAGACCCTCGGTTTTCCAATTAACTACTCAATTAGTTTCTTTTAATCTGTTAAATGGGGATGAAAAACAGTAAGCTAGCTTACTTCCCTCAGTTGCTGTAAAGACCTCAGAAGACTACGTAAATGAAAGAATTTGCAAACTCTAAAGCGGGACACAGAAGGGAAGGTTATTGCGGCCACACGTGGTAGGAGCAAATCACTTGCTGCATTTCTGATGCAGCTGTGGGCGCTTTGGAAGATGCACAATGGATGAAAGGTGTGCCCCTTGCCCTCTGCGTCCGTACGGTCCAGAAAGCTGAGAGCAGCCCGAGATCTCTAATTACAGCTAAGGGGGCTGGTGCAGAAGAGCCGCCATGGAGTTTGCAGGAGGATGAGAGGAGTGAGGGTTAAGCGAGGAGAGTGACACGGGAGAGGGGACGAGGACTCCCGCTGTGAGAAGGGGACATGGGAGAATTGAGAGGACTGACAATAAAAGGAGCTGGAAAGGACTTTACGTTCTAAGCCTGTCCTTTCCCTAAAATGCCCTTCCACTGTGCTCACGGCGAAACTTCCCATTTACAGCTTCAGCCCTGTCTAGTCCAGAGGAGCTTCTCTTCCCCTCCCTATTGGAGCTGAGCCCTCCGTCTTCTAGTGGCTTTCAGCCGAGAAGGCTCTGCACATTATTACACCATTGGAAATGGTATCGAACCATCAAAATGCCCGAGTGATGAAGCAGCATTTCTGAAGGGAGACGGAACTAAGGTTCCCATCTCACTCTGCTGCTGCTGGGCTCTCTGACTTTGCAAGAGTCACCTGCACTTTCTGAGCCTGAATTCCTTCATAGTAGCTATAAATGATAATAATTGCATGGGGACATTATAAGCGTTAAATAAAGAAATTGTCTAAATGAGTCCTGCAACCGTGAACACTCTGATAATGACGTTCCCTGCTAATTTGTATTCATCTGTGACTCTCATTGGATGGTGTGGGACATTAAGCCCTTCTCTACACACCAGCACCCACACCAGGGGCACAGTGGGCACCTGGTAAATATTCAAACCAATATGCTCACTGAAAATGGAGAAGGCATTTCAGGGAATGGCGTCAGCAAAGCTGCAGAGATAGGACAGTGTGTGAGGGAAGGGGGTGGGGGGCAAGGAGCAGTAGTGATCTGCTCAGAGGATGGTCTGCAAGGGGATAAGTGAAGCCACCTGGGGCGGGAACCGTATGAGAGGAAGGGCTAGGACTTTGGATTTTATGTGGTAGGTGAGGGGGCCTCATGGTTTTTATGAGGAGCAGGAACATGCTGGAAATGATGAGTAAATTGATTTGGACTTTTGTGCTGCAATAAATCATTTTTGAAATAACAGACAAATCTCTGTGGTTATTTATGTTAATGTGCTTCCTTCACATGTGCTTACGAAAGGAACAAATCAACATTTTTCCTTCTAAAAGAAAAGGAAACATCATCTGTCACAGCAGGTGTGGGGGTGGAGCAAGGACTCCTTTCGATCTGTGGTCCCCAACCGCTGGTGCACAGCCTGTTAGGGTTGGGGCTGCCCGGGAGGTGAGATGACTGGGGGACAGGAAGAAGCTTCGTCTGTGTCTGCAGCCGCTGCCCACTGCTCAGCATCACCTCCTGAGCTCCGCTCCTGTCACTTCAGGAGGGCACTAGGTTCTCACAGGGCTGTGGACCCCCCTGTAAACGGCATGTGTGGGATCCTGGTTGAGGCTCCTTAAGAGACTCTAACGCCTGATAATGGGGGTGCATCTGAGGGGGTGATGCTGGTGCTGGGGAACAGCTGCAAGCTCCGATTGTGATGAGCAGAGAGGTTTGACTGTACTGAGACCATAATAAATCAATTGCTTCCAGACTTAATCAAGACAATCCCCCTACCTCCGTCTACAGAAAAAACTGTCTTTCATGAAGCCTGTCCCTGGGGCAGAGGTTTGGGGACCACTGCTTTAAATCATCAAAGATACGCCCTTCTCAAAAAATTAAAGAGTGCCTTAAAGATAGTGATGAATGACTTTAAAATACACATCAATCTTTGAAAAGTGAACAGACCGCTATTGGAACCATATGCTGCCCTCATTCTTCCCATGGAACTTCCGAGAAAGCCGCTAGGAGTTCAGCGGAATGAGGAAGGAAAGCATATGGCCGCAGATCGGCACTGAATTAATAACAGTATGAAAACACAGTTAAATGGTGATAATCCCGCTCGTTATCCAGCTTTTTGCCTTTTCAGACAACCTCACAGTGTCGGCTCAGCACCAGAAAGACGCTTGTTAATGGGGACAGCTGATGTGCGAGGAGAAGCCAAGGGGACAGCTCTGGGATCGCGCTGAGCATGGACACGGCCCTGGAGTCATCCTGAGATCAAGACCAGCCGCAGCCCGGCTGTGCTTTCCGCTCCATCTGGCTCGGGCCCACGCCGTTGCCATAGCCACCCATCTCCTAGCAACAGTGAACAAGGTTTCCACGTCTCTAAAGTGACAAAGCGTGTGAGCAAAAAATATAAATGTAATCGCAGCAGGCTAATACTGCGAGAGGTTATCTCACAGTTAACATTCACCGTGAAGGTCTGTGCCAATCTTTGGTTTCACGATGTGTCTTTACTGTGATGGGTGCTGATCAGAAAATGCTTTGGCTCAAATGCAGGTGGCCTGACAGCGTGTTACTGAACATACTGAAAGTTGAACTTTATTTTAAATCATGTGGGAAACACAATTATCACTTTGAATCACCTGACCATCAGTATTTAGAAGTCTGGGCAGAATGCACTCCCGGTGGAAAAAGCCTGGCCTTGGGTCTGGGAAGGAGGAATGTTCCATCCCAACAGGTTTAGCCGCAAACAGTCCGTCAGCAGCCGCTAGGGCGAGCAAGGGGTCTCAGCTGAGGCCACGATGGGAAGCCGTGAAGAAGCCACAGTGAAGATGCAGGGAGGCTGCACGCCTCACACTCACCCTTGAGGCAGACAGAAAAACAAAGTACGTGACCCTTCTTAGAGGATCGTTAGTCGTGTATTTCTAAATATTTATACCATATTTAAAACTTCCTTCAAATATTCTGCCAAGAAAAAACCATTGAGATACCAGGCTTATTTTTTTTGTAATGTCATAGCCCTGAATCCAAATGAACCTTCCTCGCTTTTATACTAAGCCACATGCAGAAAATGACAACTCAGGGGAAGAGTTCAAGACATCCATAGAGATGTTAGTGATGAAATCAATGCCGGTTTTCATTTTAAAATGCCACTCTGTGTAGTATTTACTAGTTCCATCAGCTATAGCCTACAACCCACCTCTTCTTTAGAAATAAGGATATACATGTTACGGTGTGAGCCTGCCTGATTGTGTCAGAGCCTGTGCATTTGGTAAATGTCAAGGAAAGATGCTCGCAGTGGGAGGCAGATTCCGGAATGTCACTGAGAGATTTTACTGGAGGGGAAGCAGAACATGGAAACAATGTCTCCAAGACGAAATAAATAATCTCCGCGCTTAGGCGGCCATTATGATGTGTTTACACATTGCATTGGGATCTGGGTTTGGCGGTACTAACTGCTTTGTGAAAGGAAAATCCTCCTGAAATTAAATAATCACAGAAGATAGGTGAGTGCTGATTTTGTGAAATAAACAGTGATTGAGGAAAGAAGGAAAACCAGCAGGACTCAGCGTGAAGCAAATTAATTCATGTAGGAGATTTACTCTCCTGAAGAAATTAAATTGCCCACTTCCTAATCAGTACAGTACTTGGCTCGTCGCTGCTTTCTCTTTCTTTCTAAATTTGTTTCATGTGAGAGGCCCCTTAAGTTTTGATTCTACTGTTTTTAAAATTACAGTTTGAAGCTCCACTGCTTTGTGTGGTTCTGTGAAGTTCTGCCCTCAGTCAAGGTGTTTACCATTTATTTGTTTGGGGAAGTGAAAGTCTTTCCCAGTCACCTCCTTTGTCCATTTGTAAAGACCAAGCTGACTCCATTTTATTAAAACTAAGTCCATCTTGTTCCTCAGCCTTTATTTTGCAGCAGCATGCATACCGAAAGTGTTAAGTAACTTACTCCCTCCCCGACTATCGTCCTTGTGTCTGCCCCGAGGGATAGCAGCTTCTTCCCAGACTAGCCAAGGACAAGTATTACTTAGTCCCCTAGACCTCTATCAGCTCACCCCACACCCCCTCCCTTTTTCCTTTCTGTACCCTTAACCCCCTCCTTTTCCAGGCCACCGGCTTCTCCGTTTTCCTGCTGCACCAGGTGTGAGAGACCCCCAGCCGGGGCTGACTTGTAAATAAACCTCTTGCTATTGCATCGGATTTAGCCTCTCGGTGATTTATGTGGGGGATCCCTAGAGCTGGGCACAACACATTTCTTTCAACCTCTGCTTCTGCTCCAGAGGACGAGGCCACGAGACTCCATCTCAGCTTCTCTTCTGCATTACGCTGACCCGAGGGCTCAAGGGATAAGCGTGTTTGCCTTATGCTAATTTGGAATAACTGAAGGAAAGCGACATCCCCATGTCCATTCACAGTGTGCGGCTGCTCCAAGTCAGAACTGATTGCTGGGCTCTGTCCTCATTCCTCTTTCCTGTAGCACAAGGAGAAAAAAAAGCACAAACTGTTGTTCTTCCAGTTAATTCTGCACACAGAAAAAGATGTCAACACACATTTAAACTGAAGCCACGTTTGAAAAGACATGCAGACTTTGCAAATGCCATCACTGTTTGTGGAGAGTTAGAGCTGGAGGGGGTATCATATGTTTTTCAATCTGTTTTTTTACTGTTCTGCTGTCTTAAAATAAATGCTGTAATTCTTGTTCTTGGCCTTAGAATGTGAGTTATGCCATAAGCCTGTTATGATTCATTTGCTGAAATATTCCTGTGATGAATGGCTCTTATTTTCTGTAATAATTGTGGTGGTGCCACTTTTGCCTAACAGAAGCCACTGTGTCCTGGGGAGAGCTGGCAGTTAGGCAAGGGCAGCTAAGTGGCCTGAGCACTGGGTGACAATGAAAGCTGGTAGGATTTCACTTGACTCCTACCTTCCTTCCAGGCAGAGTGGGCTGGTGAGAAAATTCCATTAGCACCACCTGCACAACCAATGGAGTGACTAGATTCCAAGAGTGAGGTGGTGGAAGTTGGCTGTGCCTGAGAGCTGGAGCACATATGCATGAATGAACCCCTGGGATGATTAAATATCCAAGGAGTCGGCTCGGTGCCCATAGCTCAGTGAGTAAGGTGCCAGCCACATACACCGAAGCTGGTGGGTTCGAGCCTGGCCCAGGCCTGCTAAACAATGACAACCGCAACCAAAAACTAGCCGGGCACTGTGGCAGGTGCCTGTAGTCCCAGTTACTCAGGAGGCTGAGGCAAGAGAATTGCTTAAGCCCAAGAGTTTAAGGTTGCTGTGAGCTGTGACACCACAGTACTCTACTGAGAGTGACAAAGTGAGACTCTGTTTCAAAAAGTATATATACAACCAAGGAGTCCTCTTTTGTCTGACATACCTGGTGTGACTGGTGTGCAGAAAGGGATAAGTGTGATACTAATACCTTTAGGAAATTAGTTGTAGCCTCTTATAACCATCAGAAGACAAGAGGGATATGCTAAATATCTGAACAGCTGGGTTACTGTCAGATATTCAAGTTACTAAAGGCAAAGGAGAGACTCTTTGGCTCTAAAAGGAAACTGAGTTTGCTGCTGCTACTGCAGCTTGAAGGTGTTTTAGGATCGTAAAAGACCTTTCTCCTGGGATAGGATGGTTGGTTGGAGGCATCTCTTGAAGAATAAGTGAGAGAGGTGATGAAATAAAAAATATAAATGGAATTTGATTGGTCTTTGGAATGTCAGGTCCTTCTATTTTCAAAATAATCTCACATTGGAAAAATAGAGATTGAAGTAACGTCAAGTAGAGTAAAGCTTTCAAAATGAGAGATGGAAAATTCCTAGAGCTCAACGACAGGCTGTTGGCATAATTGTGTCGGCACGTATGACGCGTGCAGGGTGCGGATCTGAGAAGGGGGTGCAGCCAGCTTCTGTGGTCTCCGCAGAGAGATGCCAAGCCTGGGTCTTCTTGTTAAAAGATGAGAAGGAGGAGTGTGGAGAGAGAGGGAGATTTACGGCCCAGAGTAGAATTGCAGGGTTATGGACCATGCCTATGTGCCTACACTTACCTTTAATAATTATTGTCTAATTGTTTCCCAGAGTAGTTGCATTCCCACCAGCAGTGTCTGAGAATTGCATTTGGTTTATAGTCTTGCCAACTCTTGGAATTTTCTCTCTATTTCATTTCTGCCATTTGGTGGATATGTAGGGATACTTCATTGCAGTTTTGATTTGGTTTTTGCTGATGGCTTATAAAGTAGAATATCTCTGATGACTCGATGGGATAATCTTTAAGAGATTTAGGATCCAACTGGGCTACAGACCCTTTCTGGGATGAATTTAAAATACTTTATAGCCAATAAGACACCGCGTTGACCAATGAGAAGGACACTGCTTTGGAATGATGAAGGAAGAGCCTGCCAGCCCAGGCTTGTCGGAACATGGGCAGTTTGAGAGGTCACAGAGAAAGGGCTGGGTGGGCTGGAGAGCTGGAAGAAGGCTCCAGGGTCATAGGACAGCAGCTATTTGCAACCCATGAAGAGGGTTTCCATGTTTGATCAACTGCATGGCCATAGTGGCTCATACTCCCTGAATATCACCTGTGTCTCATCCTATGGGAAGATGGAATCAGACTCAAAAATGAATTGAATATTTTGTGAAGGGAAAGAGCAATTTTGAGTTTAGTATGGTAAATTGGTTCAATATATGAATACAAGATGGGAAAGTTTGAGGTAAAGAGAAAAGGGGCTCTAGATAGGAACAAAAGGAAATATTTTGCTAAAAACTCTACGATACTGAGGAAGAAAAGTCATAACTTGATACATCCTTTATACAAAGCAAAACCGAGAGGAGACAATTTACTTCCATTATTATTGATATCTTAAATGCATCATTTTAGGTTTCAGTAGAAGTTGGTGCACAGTGAGTGCTAGATGAAACAAAACAGAAAAATTTATGTATACTCCCCTATAGCTCAAGAGACCTATTCCTGAGTACATGCGGGGTAGCACCCATCTCTCTCAGAGGTAATTAGAGGTAGTCTTACACAGGGCTGGAGGAACTTCAGGAGCAGTCAGGGGGAGAGCAGGGCTACATTGGATAACTTAGCTAACGAGGTTCAGAGGTAGCAGGATTTGTAGGATTTGTAGGATTTGTAGGTGTATGTGGTCCATTCTTGGGCCCTTGTCACCACTCTCTCTCCACATCTAGAATATAAACATAATCTGTATTGATTGCTTACTATTTGTTTTAAGTATTTAAGATACTGCTTTAAGTGTGTTATCCATGTTATACCATATACCTCAAAGCAAATCTATAAAGGAGGTAACATATTTATTGTTATTTTAAAGAAGAGAACGGTTTCCCACAGATTCTTGCCTAGATCACACGGCTAATGTCTAGAGTCTGTGATGGTTTCTTTGGGCTTTGGGATGTTGTGGGAGATGTATGTGGCCTTCGACTCCAGTCACACGGGAAGGATGCAGTTTGCATCAGTGTTGGTTCAACAACCCTCCATAGTAACTTGAGACTCTGCCTCCCCATTCCAGCAGTTTTTTTGTGAACAGCATCTTCTAGAACCCAAGACAGGGATTATACATATATCAGTGAGTCCAGTAGGCAGATAACATCATGTTCTCCAAACCTTATCACAGACCTCAGCAGATTGCTGGACTCATTGAGCCCTGTCCATTCGCGGTAACCGTGGGAAAATAAGCACAGCTCTCAATTTCCCAGCCGTAACCAACGGGATCAGATGTATTTCAGAATTCTTTTTTTTTTCCAGCTTTAGTAAATAAATTCTGTACAATCGCCCATTGGGATTTGTGCCTCATTCTACAGTCAAATACTTCAATACTTCTGCAATATATGAATATTCATACTAAGTAAGATCCATTAAGATTATAAATAGCCTCATGATGTTAGTTCTCGCTAGGTTTTGTTGCCAAATGAATTTTGATGCCAAATTAAAACCATTTAATTCAAAACCAAATTAAAGTCTCTAAGTTTTCAGAGGTTTCAAAATTTTATTATTAGGATAAGGGCTTGTGGAACTGTATACTGAAGTAAAGCTGTCCTGAGCCTGCCTTCCCCCAAATGCGCCACAGTCCAACCACAACCAGCAGGCCAGGTGCGATGCATTTTGCGGTTGGTTTTATTTAGTGGTAGATCCAGGTTTTGTGTGTCCTGAAACTTAATTTGATGGGACTATCCAGAAAGAAAAGAGCATAAAATTATAAACAGGAAATTAGATCTTAAAACAAGTATTTATTAAGAATGATAAAAGAAACAACAACAAATTACAATAAGCAAAAGCTAGTGAATATCACAATCATTTTCTTTTGCTTTATGTTTTTGCCTTCTACCAAAATACTTCCCTTTTGATGCTTTGGATTTTAGTATGCTCAGTAATTCTGGAAAAAATAAAAGTAATGTATTTTAGAATTGGTGCTATGCTGTAATGGGGTACATAATTGCATAATCAAATTATTACTATTACACATATTGAATAAATCTGTGTAGGAGCTAAGTCACAGGAACGTTTGTTTCTTCAGGACATTTTGTTGAATTAGAAGCATTTCTGGGTATCAATCCATCTGGAACCTCTGGTCTTCATCACATTACTAGGGTTTGACCAAATGTATTGGGATGTATAAGACATGATTTTATAGACAGCTATACTTTGGTTTTTGTAGCACTGCTTTAGGTTTGTGCCTTACATACAAACATTTTGACAAATTCTTTTTTGTACTGGTCCTTTAAAATGCACATTTATAATTGCATATGCTGTATTATTGGGTATATTTATGTAAGGAAAAAAAACTCCATCTTTGAATAGTCATTGCTGAGAATGAGCTTCTCTTATTACAATTCTCCATGTCTGATAATTAGCAGAATTTTCCAGAGACTAGTTTCTGGCTCTGAATTTTCAAACCTCATTTCTCCATTACGCATATGCTTAAACCACAATAAAACCTTTGGTCCTGGTTCTTCCTGCAGAGGAATCATCATCCCGCTGCTCCCGGCAGCCCTTCCTGCCCCACGGGGAGCAGCAGTGCACAAACCCATGTCTGCACAGAGGTCACCGAGAGCCACAATAAACCCATAGCAGATGAATTTAATCCTAATTTCCCTTAGCTGGATCTCAGAGTGCCTGCGGCCGCTTCCACGCCAAAACATACCTAGTTAAGTTTGATGGAGACGAAGTTGGAATGGAAAGGGGCAATGGTCTTAATTGCATACAGTTAACATTTGCAACTTTTCCAATATCAGATAACAATTTTCACGTGAATGCATTGCCAAACTCTCCCAGAGCCACAAAAGTGCCCATGGAAGTGAAGGGACCTAAAGATTAAGTGTCGCAAAAATGTTCCTGTTTTTCTATGGTCGGAATAACCTGGACTTCTCGGCCTCTAGGGACTAGCCCACCTTTACCACTGTACCTGGAACATGAGAGATGGGAACAGCTGGAGCTGAACAAACCCTTCCCTAGCTGTGCAGAGCTAACCTGGGTTCCGTGGGCCGGAGCTCTCCTCGGGGAACAGGCGGGTCCTGAGGCAGCTGGGACAGGGAACGGCTGCGTCCTGCCCGGCTATGCTGGTGGATGTGCCACTGGCCTCAGTCTCCTCACCTGTGAAGTAAGGTGCACCCTGCTGATCTCACGGGGTCATGGTGCGGACACAGAGGACATCTCGATAGGGGTCAGCGTCATTACCGGCACGTATTTGTCATTCAGTAAGAATTCATTAATTAGATATAAAAGTAAGCAAAGGGGTCAGGACACTGACCTGTTCACATTCCCATATTTAAAAGAAATAACCAGCCGATGTTGTGACTGCATTTTCCAACACTTGCTAAAAGTGCTCCCGTGAGGGTGTGGTTGTGCTTCATCAGGATACGAGCTTGTGTCCTGTGCGGTAATAATATCTTATCCAAGCCCGGTACAACTTGTACAGCCCACGCCTCCTCATCAAAGGCTGCCTGTGGTGATGGGGAGGGTGAGCTGACGTGAAATTACACTGCTGCTATACACACAGTTAGAGAAACTTCCCTGCCCCGTCTTGATCAAGTTTGCCACTGGAGAGAGGCCCCCAGCGTCCAGTTGCATCAGTGAGCCCTGTGCCCTCTGACACGTGTTGGCCTCTCCGTGGGGGAAGGCACCTGCACTCTAGAACAGATCCTGGAGAAGAAGCGAATGGCTGAAAATAAAAACAAAGTTGAGCAAACGGACAGCGTTTCATAGACAGTGAATGGGAAACCCCTCTCCTCTCCTGGCGCATGGGGTGCTGTGAGTCCAGGGTAGCTGTGACAGCTGTGCCTGAGGAGCACGGCAGTGCTGCACAGCCACCGTCCGCCCTACCGCCTCTGTCCCCACCCATGTGTTATTTATTTTTACGGTGTAACAGTCCTGGTAGAAGCAAACTTAAATGGGAGGGTGGTAATGGTAGGTCCTTTTTCTTCCTGGTTCTTTCAGATAGCCTTCCTGAAAAACAGGGTGAATCAATTCTGTTACAAATTTCTTGGTTTTGCTGGGTGTGGTGGTTCATGCCTGTAAACCCAGCACTCTGGGAGGCTGAGGAGGGAGAATTGCTTGAGCTCAGGAGTTTGAGACCAATCTGAGCATGAGCGAGACCCCCATCTGTACTAAAAATAGAAAAACCAGTCAAGGTTGTAATGGGCACCTTTAGTCCCAGGTCACTGGGAGGCTGAGGCCGGAGGATCCCTAGAACCCAGAGTTTGAGGTTGCTGTGGGAGGGGCTGATACCACAGCACTCCAGTCTGGGCAACAGAGTGAGACTCTGTCTCAAAACACACAAAAAAGTTTCTTGTTCTTCCTGTTCCCCTGAAGCTGTCGGTGTCAGTACCATCATAGAGGACAGGGAAATAGGGAGAGATTTTACACACAGGCCACACCCAGCGGCTTGGGGATCAAGTAGGTGATAGGAGAGAGCACGTTTTTCCCTTTAGACTGTATAACTATTTCTCATGCTTCACTTTGTGAAATAACCATCCAAATACTCAATGGATATTTTGAAAATATATCACGATCTAAAAAAAATCTTGCATTTATTGAAGGCCTTTCCTGGTCAAATCCAGTCACAGAAAACACATTATTCAAACCACAGCTAAGAGACAGGTAAATAAATCGTGAAGCACCAGCAAGGGTCTGTGTATAGATTAAGGAGCAGAAAACTAAAGGTCAGCTGTGAGAATCAAGAACTTAAGAAATGCATGAATTTGTAAATTGTGGAATGGTGATTAAAATTATTTTATATGCAATTATAAAATTAAAATTACTAAATAAAGTAGAAATTTTTTAAATTATGGAATTATGAGCTCAAGAAATGTGCCCTGGTCCAACACACTCCCCTTTTATACAGGAAGAAATGACGCTCAGAGTAATTTGGGCATTCTTCATTAACCAGCTAATGGGTTCAGTAAACTTCAAGGTCAGCCTGCTCCGTCCTATAATCCCTCTGTAGTTTTTCTCAGTGGCAAGGTCGCGTGTGAAATGTTTGTTCTCAAATTCGTTAAAGCCGAGCAGGGGAGAAGACTCAGCAGCGCCTCCCGCTTCCCACGCGCTCACCTGCCGCAAGTTAAAACTCACAGCTGCGAAGACACACTCGGCCGGCAGAGGGCGCTCTCGGCCCCCGCTCTTTGGGCCTCTTTCACTGTCTCTGCAACCCGGACTGTCCCCACCGCCCTCTCCCACCGACGCTAAGGAGTCTGCATTTGGAAGAGAGTGAGACCGCCGTGCAGTGGGACTGAGGAGAAAGCAGGTGAAACGCCGCCTCTTCTGCAGGTGCATTTTGTTCCAGGCTCTTGCATTGCGCGTCCTTTGGCCCTTTCCCCCTTCCTTCCCTCGAGGCGCAGTCGCGGGGTGCAGCGCTGCCCTGGCTGGACCTCGCCCCGCTCTGCAGTGGGGACTCAGCAGAAGCAAAGTGACACAGCTGGGGCTGACCGTGCCCCCGGAGGGCCCACAGGACGCCCCAAGGCTGCTCCAGGGGTTCCCCAGGGTGACTGGGAGGTCCGGGCCGTGGTGTGAGCTGGTGCTGGGCCGTCCAGCCGGCGGGATTCGCGGCTGGACGTTCTGGCTTCGTGTCTCTCCTCGCTGGAGACACAGCTGTCCAGGGCGGCTCCCGTCCGCCCTGGCGACCAGTAATCTAAGAGCCTTTCCTTCATCTCTGGTGTTAAGAATCTGGTAAATTATGAACTCTGAGCTGCAGCCGGAGAGCCTGTTATTTCCCGCCCCGGTTGTTGTAGTGGACCGTGGCTGAGCACCCTCGATTATTCCGACATCACATGCAACGCACACAGTCTATGTCAGACCTCTAAGCATCTGCACTGTGTGGTGGAGAAGTTTCGAAGGCTTCACCCCACTTCACGGTGAGGATGGCCTCATGCATGAGGAGGGGAGGGGTGCGGGAGAACATGAACCCCTTGGTTCTCAGTGCTGGGGCAGCACCTGGTGTGGCTGAGTTCCTAAACTCCGTACAAAGCCAGAAGCGCCGTGCAGCGCCGCCTGCTGCCCTCCTCGGGCACTCCACCTGGGCAGCAAAGTTACTGAGTAAAAATCTCCCCACTCGCCGGTGACTTTGTGATTAAAAAAACCACCTTATAGAAGCTGGAAACAAACGCTTAATCTTCTTCCCTGTGGTTATTTGGTGCCAACGTACAGAAGTATATTCACATTGCAGAGATCACCTGTAGCTCCGAATACACTGTGGTCTTATTTTTGGGGTCTAGCTGAAAATCCTCAATCTTTCTGGATGTGTAGTCTGTGTTGGAATTCTTTGTTCTCTGTAAAACAATGTTTTAGTAAGTGACTCTGCACTATTAATTGTTAGAATGACACCATTCAGAACATTGTAGAAAATGTTACAATCTGCCTGGAATCATGACTTAGTTTTCTGGCACTCTCTGAGGGCAGGCTGGCTACAACATCTGTTACCGTTCTCGTCGCCAGGGTTGACTGAACCAAGTTTGCAGTTGAGTAACCTCTTCTTGAATTTATCCAGTATGGAATCACTTCCAGGTATTAGTATCATGGACATCAGTGAAATGAAATTGATTCTCCATATCAATATCAAATATCTCTTTGGAGGCAGACCTTTGTGTGGAGAACATAAAGAACATAAACCCAGATATAGAACATGTCTTTATTTGTTCATTTTTTTTTAATTAGCCACTTCCCTTCTCTACCTGGCAAAGTTGGGTAAGGTTGCTCATGAGCTCTGTACCAACTTGCAGAAGCTTGCCCACTGATTTCAGGGGGACGTCAGCTCCCAGGCAGGGCTCTCTGCCAGCCCCAGCAGAGTCCCCTGCACCCTTAGAGCAGCGGCTGTGTACTTCACAGTGGACACTCTGGCCGGTGGTGGTGGACAAGTGCCTGGCATGGTGAGCATGGGGTGGGCACTTGCACTCTCTGGGCTTGGTAAAGAAAAGATAGTTAGGGAAAAGAACCACCTCAAAGGGAATCTTCAGGTGACTCTCACAGTGATTTCATTGGTTGACTGATTCATCAGTTATTCACTAAGTGAATATTCTCAAGTGCCCCTACGTGTTGGCATAGAGAACGAAGACTCACCTTTCATGGTTTCCTTCTAAACTGAGAGCCCAGCTTTTCTATAACACCTTTTATCCAGGATTAAAATTTATAACTCACCTCTAAGACACTCATGGATTTAAGTCTGGAGTTAAGCCTGAAGGATTAGCTTTCCAGCGGTGCTTCTGCTGTCTCGGAGTCCTGTTTTTCTTCTTCTGGCCAACACAGGGACGGTCGTGGACCTCAGCTCCACACTCTCACCGCTTGTAAGATGCTGCAGGTGAATTCAGTGAACGGGCAGAGAGGGCTTTAAAAATTGTGGTAACAGGTAAGGGAGAAAATCCTTACCTGGTATCATGATTAAGTTTGTATTTACCACACGTCGGAAAGACCTGGAAATCATCGAAGGAGGTTTGGACCCTCAGCTTTGCTTCTAGGTGGGTAAGGGAGGGGTTTTGGGTACTGGTGAGATAATTTCTCTGGAAGATCAGGGGGTGCTGCGTGCACTGTCATGTTTAGAGATGTGATATGCTTCAGTAAGCTGAAATTGTAAAGAAAATTATAACTGGAAGCCAAGCACTTGGTACCTGGAATGCGATGATTGCATTGGTTTGAAGGATAGATTAAATCAAGAGAGAAAGAAAGAGTTCGGGTGGTTCTGGACTTACACTAATTGGCTGCCATGTCTTCTAATTGTGCGAGCTTCCTTCTAGCTGGCTGGGGGCCTCCTGGCTCCTTCATGAATTCTGGTGTCTGTGTCGCCTGTAGGAAGGCAGCAGGCCATGTGTGCCTAAGTGTGCCCCCGATACACTAAGAATGGCTTTAATTACACATCTGTTTGAGGCAGATCTTCAGAGGAGCTTAGAAATTTTAAGCCACAGGTGAATGTTACTGGGTTTATGTAATGTGTGGAGAGCTGTGAGGCCGTCTGAGACTTTGGCAAGACACTTACTGCCATAAGTCCTGTCGGTCTTTAGCCTCACCTGCAAATGAGTTTAATTGGATGGGAAGGGAGATCTCAACTCAGATGCCACCAGGGACTTGGCATTGGCATGAAACAGGCCTCATATAGGAACCAGAGATCCTGGGGATTGTGGTAAACCAGAGCAGCACGTTTCAAACTGTCCGTGATGAGAGTCAGCTTAAAAAATTCCGATTGGTTCTGAGCTGACAATTTTGTAAAATACAATAGAAATGAATTACTAAGAAAAATAAGATGAAAAACCCAATAAGACTCAAATTTTTATGTTTGGATTCAACAGACTTGTTTACTTTGCCAAACGGCTATAAAAGGTTTTTTTTTTTTTTTTTTTTTTTTTTTGCACAAGAATTGCTTCAGAGCTATAAAAGTTTTTAAAACGGATGCTCACTTTTTGGAGCGATCTTGTTGCAGACCAGTTAATAGTTCACATCCTGACACCAGTGTGTGGATGAAACTCAGAAAAGACTAACAATATTAAAATTCATACCGACATCGCAAGGTCAGGTAATTAAAAAAAATATGCAGATGGCATAGAATCTACCTTGAGGCAAAATCTGACCTGCAGCCTCTGGTTGTGACCTCTCGATTAGGAGATGAACGGGGAACTTTCAGTTGCTTACATTTCGTTATTGTATTCATTTTCCCTGAACTGTACTGTGTAAGCGGCTGTAAGTCTCCCCAAGTTTAATTTCCCTTATGAACTGGATTCAACCCCTCATAGCACTCAAGACTTATCCAGTATTGTTAATAATTCACTTAAAGTCTCACGTAAGCTTTTCCATCTCATAAAAGTCTTGCGAGTGCAGTGACATAATTTTCTAATTTACTGGCATTTACTTATTTATGCACTCACATATGTAAAGCATTTCTGCAGGAAATCTCTGTAAAGGCAATCTTCTTAACTTCTCAAGTTCACTGCGGCACATAGAACCGCACATTTGCTGGATAACTTTAGGTTATTGTTTTGAACATAATTTAGTTTCTCAGGGGCCATTATGTAGAGCTGGTTGTCAATTGTCTTTCCAGAACAGGGCCTCAGGTGGCTCCTTCTACGTCATCCAGAGATCTTGGATTTTTGTCTTGGAGACAGTCAGGCGACATTGAAAAATTTCAACCAGGACCATCAAAAAGTCATATTTACATTTTAGAAAAGAACAGTCTGGTAGTCATTGGGAGAAAGGACTTTCAAGGGAATGAGATGAATGAGTACATAATGTAAAAAATAAAAAGTGCTTTGATCAAGTGTATATGGTGCATGAATAACAGAGAGAAGAGCTTTAAAGAGTGCTGCTTATAAAGTTGTATTGCCATTTAGTAATTGTGAAGTTATATTTACTATATTCAGCTGCAGAAGTCAAGTTAGAAGATTTACTTGGGCCCCAGAACTTCTAGGTTTTAAGAAATGGAGGGTATATTTTGATGGAGCTGGGGTGAGTCTGGGGTAACATTAGGAGTAGAGACTTGGACTCTGTTGCAGTAAACCAGGTAAAATCTTAAAAGATGCTGTAAGGCACTGGCACTGGGAGTCGAGAAGAGAGAATGGATTTGAGAGGTCAAGAACCGTGGTAGAGTCACTAAGATTCCAATTTTAACTGGGTGCAAGGGTTGAAGGAGAGGGAAACGTCAAGGACACTGTTTTGCTTGGGCATCCAGGTGTGTGATCTTGCCATTACATCTTTTGTATTGACCTGGATGGAGGTGGAACACGCTCTTCTCAGGAACACATCACAAGAATGGAGAAGCAAGAATCCAGTGTACTCAATTTGATATGAAGACAGTAGATGAGCTAATGTGAGTTGGGGGAATGAGAAAGTGGGGAGAGGGGAGATGGAGGGTCACCCCTCTTGGGGGTGGGACACAATTATAAGGGGGACTTTACCTAACAAACGCTATCAGTGATATCTCATTCTTTGTATCCTCAGTGAATCCCAAACAATAGAAGAAAAAAAAAAAAGAAGGGTTAAGAGAGGAGAAAAAGGTGGGAAGATGATAAAGAAAACAAGTATTAATTTGGAAAAGCTGAGTCTGGGCTAACTGTCACATGTTGAAATTGGAATATCCAAGGGGTGGTAAGATCTAGACTTTGGGAAAGCAAGCTGCCCTGGAAAGTAATTCTAGGAGTCATTCGCTTCCAAATGGTGGTTGCTTTCATAAATTAAGATGAGATGACTTACTTACGAGTAACGTTGCCTTAGAAAACAGGAGGCCACAGACGTAACACTGAGGAACACAAGTGATGAGCCTGGTTGGGAGGTGGTGTGTGCAGCAGAGACAGCCCTGCGGGAATCAGCCTTGCCCGACCAGCTTGGGCGAGTGACTTAACTTTCCAGTCTCAGCTTCTCATCTAAATGAAGGTCGTGAGGGAAATCGACTCTCTTAGAACAGCTGAAATGGTTGTGAGGATTGCTGGAGACAACGTGACATTCCTGACACAGTGCCCAGGCTGTGGAGCCACCGTCAGCATCGTCATCCCCCCTGCCATCACTACTGATGGAAACAGTTAGAAGCAGGTGTGGAGACAGGGTAAGCGGCTGCTGAGGGAACACGTAGATGCCATCCAGAAGACCCTTTAGGTTCCGATGTTGCAACATTGGACTATCTATCTTGGGCACTCATAAAGCCTTTTGAGGTATAAGTAGAGTATACCTCAAAAAGTATAATCAAAATTACTGGACTTATATTATCATGGCACTTTTGTCTACATACTTAACATGGACGTCATAAAAACAAAATGTCGAATATTAGGCAAAAAAAGACAAAAAGTTCACAATAGAGTGTGTTGAAAAAGACAGGAAAATATTATTTATGTAAAGAGTAAAAAAGAAAATGTAAGATGGAACTTGTTTAACTTCTTTTCTTGGTAAGTTGGAGAGTTGCTGTTCTTCCCCACTAATATTCTTTTTCTCCTGTATTCACCGCATCAGCGAATAAACATCCACCGTCCTCCCAGATCAATGAATATTTTTTCATCATCTTTTCAGGCATATAAGAAAGAAACCGTAGAGTGTCTTATTATCCATATTTGCAAAGATAGCAAGAAAAAGAAAATCGTGATGAATCTGAGAATAGCTTTCCAAAGGAGGAGGTGGCACCGTTTTTGGTCATGACCCTCGTGAACCTGTGGATACCTCGGTCAACACTCAAGACTGCAACTCCCTTTTGTGGGCGACAACATGATTCTGATAGGGAGAATTCTGATAGGGATTCTGTCAAATCCCTATGACAGCCTCTCCTGTTGGCTAACTTCCCCCAATTTTCAGTTTCTGGCCATAGCAGGATGGGAAGAGGGTCCTGTCTCACTTGCCTTCACCCTGTCTCCCTACTAAAGGCCAGTTCGAGAGAACAAAAAGCCAGATGACCCATCTGTTTCTTTCATCTGAGCCCTGTCCCCCTCTTTTGTTTGTGTCTCCAACATGACAGCTCACAGTTTCTTCTTAATAAGTTACTGTTGGCCGTGGATTCGTGTGGCAATTTGTGGACCCCTGCCCTTCATTTCCCGTTTCCATATAGTGCCTGATTATACGGCATTTAAGTGTTACATTTCCAACCCAAAGCATTTAAGTGTTACATCTCCACCCCAAAGTGATCTTGGGATGTATTTTACATACATGCAAACCCAACATGCATGCGTGTGGACCGCCTGTGTGAATATTCACAGCTCCTCTTTCCTGGTGAACATGTGCGTGTGACTGGACCACTCAGCACGGATTCCTATCTCACCCTTTCCTCTTCCTAAGTGCTGGCTGGTCTCAGGGTTTCTGCCAAGGCCACACTTCCCGGTCTGTCCAGCAGGGTGGCCTTTATAGGAAGTCCCATTTCTAATTGTGTACACTTTGTGACCCTCTCCATCGGCACTTCCCTGCCCACACCTGTCCGGCTAGATGACCTTGTGAGCCTGCCTCAGCATGTCTCTGGGAAGAAGAACTCAGGCAGAATTTGCAGTTGCTTCCCTCGTGTGAAGACTATACACCAGTGGAGTGGGTATGTTCTGTAATTCACTGAAAGGAAAAGCTCTAGGAAAAATTGCCAGGCTTATCAATCAAAATATATATAGCAGGATTTTGGATAGTTCCCTGTAGAAGGCACTAACTCAAAACTGAAGCCTGATAAAATAAATTCACTTTTATAAAACAGAAGTGGTGGTAGCCTGACAGTTAAAATGCAAGGAAAATTTGCAAAAGATTAGTGTATTCTAGGACACATGGACACTTCTTTGGAGCGCAAGCTACTCAATGTCATTTGTAAGAGGGAAGGATTTCAGCACTCTAGTCATCTGACTTGTGGGTGGGTTAAGTCACGTGATAAGGTTTGGAGGTTTGGGCCCTCCAAATTTCATGTTGAAACTTGATCTGCAGGGTTTGGACATGGGGCCTGGTAGGAGGTGCTTGGGTCACATCAGCAGGATGGATGCCCAGAGGGTGGAGGTGTGTCTGGTGTGTCTACACGTGAGAGTTGTAGCCTAGCACAGCACCCAGCTCAAGAAAAGTGCCCCCAGAATGTTAGCTGTCACTCTACCAACTTACTCTCCCCCAAAGTTTTATTTATTTATTTGCAGTTTTTGGTCAGGCCTGGGTTCGAACCCACCACCTCTGGTATATGGGGCCGTCACTCTACTCCTTTGAGCCACAGGCGCTGCCCATCCCCCAAAGTTTTTAGAGTATTTTTGGAGGAACCTTAAAACTAATGCCAATATATTTTAGTGGAGAGCTCTTTTTTGCATTTTTCAATTAAGCCAAACTAATACATTTGTAAATTATTACTCTGCCCCACTTTCATAGAATCTAGTTGTTCTTTGTAAAGTTTAAAGGGTACTTACCCTGAATGACTTTCTATTAAAAATAATTCAGGCTGATCTGGCTTTCCTATTACCTTGATGAAAGTTAATCATACAAATTGGGGCATTCTTGTCATACCCAACTAAACCAGAGTTGAGGGGCCAGAGGGTAGGAGCACTTGGGGCACACAGCAGCCCCTCCAGGAATATCGAATGTCCCACAAGCCCAACTGCCGCAGTCCTAAGAACAGTTTTACCTTGTAGTTGCTGAAAGTAGTTGCCACCACTCTGAAGACTGGTTTTACCTAACATCATCGCTCACCATTTAGCTTCCCAGCTCCCAAAATTTTCTGTAATGGTAGTGAGCTTTCTCTATAACAATCCCTAGCATTTCTCTTTCCAATGAAACTCAACCTTCTCTTTGTTCTTCAGACACGTGAAAGTCAAGTTGGTTTGTGTCTGTGCCCTGGACTGCAGTTCTTCCTTCCCAAATAAAACGTTTCAGCCTAGAGGTTCATCTCTATGTTTTATTTGACTTTGACAAATAAAGGGCTTGGTCCCAGGTGCCTGAGCTTCACCACAGGCTTTATAAATAGAAGAGCTGTAACATTTGTTGTTCAAGTTAGGACACTTTAGATAGGGAAGGGGGCAGTCCAAGTAATAAAGCACAGGAATAAGGCCGGTTTAGTGTCCCCTGAGGGACTCACTCCTTCCCCTCAGGTTCAATTGCTTCAGGGACATTCTCCCGGCTCTGCCGCCCACATGCCCTGACCGGCCCTTCCATTAACTTCCAGTTTTAAATGACAGACTTAGGAAACATTTAGGAGAAGGCAGAAGCAAAATTACTCCTTTTCCCACCTTAGAGGGAACACACTTCTTGGACAAGGACAGAAAAAAATAGTTAAAAATACAGATATTTTTCATTTGCTTTGTAAACTTTTCAAAGTGCTTTTTCTTTGTGAGGGCCTCTCAAGCCTGACCTTACTTACTTCTTGATTATTCCATGCACAAACTCCAGGCTGCAGCCAGTTTTATTCATTGTTTTGCAAACTTGCTGACCTGCATTCTTTTCTCTAAACTCACGTATCCCTAGTTTCTGCCCATAATATCTTCCCTCATATGAGAATATATTCTCTTAAACGTCTGTGTATAAAATGTATAGAAATTGTACTTCTTAACTGTGAATACGTAACATTATAGTTGATTTGTAACTATTTTAAAAATAGTAGTACTATTGTTTTTTTGAAACGGGGTCTTGCTCTGATTCCCTGGCTGGAGTGATCATAGCTCACAGTAGCCTTGAACTCCCAGGATCAAGTGATCTTCCTTCTTCAGCCTCCTGAGTATCTAGTACTACAAGACCCTGAGTAATTTTTTATTCTTTTTTGGAGAGATAGAGTCTTTCTTTGTTTCCCAGGCTGAACTTGAACTGTTGGCCTCAAGCGATCCTCCTGCCTTGGCCTCCCAAAGTGTCGAGATTACAAGCATGAGCTACTGCACCCAGCTTATAACTATAGTAAGTCTAAGCAAGAAGTGTATTTTCATATTTTAGCCTCAAAAATCATCTCTGTTTTCTTCAGGGTTTGGATTGGTTGTGGCACAGTATACAAAAATGAATAATACTAGTCCTGTGAGATAAGATTTAGCAAATGTTTACAAAATGCCAGGCAATTTGCCAAATGCAGTATATGCTTATTGTAACTCTAAGGGACATTTCATATCATTAATTCTGTTTTACAAATAAAGAAACAGAGACCAAGATGGGACAAGCAAATGACAGAATCAGGAATCCAACCTGCGTCTGTTTGACCAGAGTTGATGCTTTAACAGGTAAAGTTCCTCAGAAAACTCCAAGATTATTCCTTTTGCTTTCTAGAACTTTTTCATAGGCCTTAGTCCAAACTACATACCACGAGTCCTTCCCTTGGTAAATAGAATATGTTTGAATTTCTTTAACTACTTCTTAAAGACTCAGTATTATCATTGTGAAAATCATTATGGTGCCTTGCCTTTGATGGAGGTGAAATGGGAACCAGAAGGGAAAATTTAACATTGTAGGGGATAATATGCAGCATTTTCCCCTGTAAATGTCCCTGGTGTTATGGTCTTATCATTTTTAACCATTTAGCTTTTTTTTCCCCCATAAAATGAGAAAGAAGGCTGTACAGGGCTTTCCAGGCTATTTAATTGGCTGAAAATTAATTATTTGATCAAAGACTGTGACATTCCACCCCAAGTTGTCATGTGCGCTGTACACAGTAGGTTTGGTTTTGAATTGAACAGACATATGCTAACCTCAGGTAAGCTGGGGCTCTAAAAAGATCTTTCAATAAAAATGCAAAAGAAATCTTTATCTGTGCATAAACTTATATCCTATGTATGTATGTATTATAGTTAGACATCTTGGGTTGCACATAACAAGAATGGAAGAAAAAGTATCCAATGTACTCAGCCCTACTATAAAGCTAATTTATAGCTTTCATATGAAGGCTATAACACAATTCTAGCACAAGAATATGAGGAAAGGGGCAAAGGAAGGGAGGGGAAGAGGGAGGATGGGTGGAGAGAGTGTAATTGGTGGGGCCACACCTACAGTGCATCTCGGAAGGGTACAGGTGAAACTTACAAAATGCAGAATACAAATGTCTTCATACAATAACTAAGAAAATGCCATGAAGACTATTTTAAACAGTTTGATGAAAATATTTCAGATTGTATATGAAACCAGCCCATTGTACCCCATGATTGCACTAATGTACACAGCTATGATTTAATTTTAAAAAAGAGAGAATTGTAATACTCAATATATATCAATAACAAAAGATGAATACAATTCATGTTTGATTTCTGCAATTACAAGAGGTGCTCAAAGTATATACATAATATAACATATACTAAATATAGATAACATCTCTTATAATGTGTATACATTTTTTGGCACCCCTGTTATATACTACAGTCTCCTTATCCAACTATCCATTGATAAACACTTAGGTCAATTCCATATACCTTAGCTATTGTGAATAGTGCTGGAATGTACATGGAGTGCAACTTCCCTCCCAGATACTGATTTCATTCCTGTGGATATGTGTCTAGTAGCAGGACTGATAGACCATATGGTAGTTCTTAATGTTTTGAGAAACCTCCATACTGTTTTCTATAATGGTAGTACTAGTTTACATTCCAACCAGTGGAGTCCAGGAGTTCTCTATCCTCTACATCCTCCTCAACACTGTTGCTTTTGTTTTCATAATAGTCATCGTAATAAAAGTGAGCTAATATCTCATTGTGTTTTTAACTTGCATTTCCCTAATTATTAGTGATGCTAAACACTTATATGTACCTGTGGGCCATATCTATATCTTCTTTTGAGAATGTCTCTTTTTAAGTCTTTTGCCAATTTTTTAAGCAAGTTACTTGTATTCTTGCTACTGAGTTTTTTGTGATCCTTATATATTTTGGATATTAACCCTTTATCAGATTGATGGTTCACAAATATTTTCTCCCATTGCATAGGTTTCTTATTACTCTGCTAATTGTTTCCTTTGCTGTACAGAAGCTTTTTAATTTGATGCAATCCCATTTGTCTATTTTTGCTTTGGAGATCATATGCAAAAATTGTTCTCCAGGGTGGTGCCTGTGGCCCAAAGAGTAGGGCACTGGCCCCATATACTAGGGGTGGTGGGTTCAAGCCTGGCCCTGGCCCAAAACTGTAAAAAAAAAAAAAAAAATTGTTCACCAAACCAATGTTAAGAAGCTTTCTCTCTATGATTTATTCTTGTAATTTTTCAGTTTTAGGTCTTATGTTTAAGGCTTTCATCTATTTTGAATGATTTTTTTTATGTAGGGTGAGATAAAGATCCAATTCTTTTTTCTTCCTATGGATATCTAATTTTTCCCTTGTCATTTATTGAAGAGACTGTCCTTTTCCCATTATGTGTTCTTTGAAACTTTATCAAAGATAAGACTGGAAATGAGTGGATTTATTTCTGGGCTGTCTATTCTGTTCCTTTACTCTATATGTCTGTTTTTGTGCTACTACCATGCTGCTTTGATTAATACAGTTTTGTAGATTTTGACATAAGATAATTTGATGCCTTCAGGCTTGTTATTTCTGCTTAATATTGCTTTGACAATTTGGTGTCTTTTGTGGTTCCACATGAATTTAAGAATTGTTCTTTCCTATTTCTCTTAAAATTGTTATTAGAATTTTGATAGGATTATGTTGAAACTATAGATCACACTGAGTATTATGGATATTTTAGTACTATTAATTCATTTAATCCATAAACATGGGACATCTTTCACCTTTTTTGGTTAAATTTATTCCTAAATATTTATTTTTTAATGCTGTTGAAAATGTGATTGTTTTCTTGATTTTTTTAGATAGTGTATTGTTAGCATTAGAAACACTACTAATTTTTGTATACTGATTTTATGTTCCATAATTTTAATAAATTTAAGTCTAATGGTTCTTGTGGAGTTTAGGGTTATCTATTATAAGTTCATGCATCGATAAGATAGATGGATAACCAAAGACCCTTTTACTTCTTCCCATTTCATTTGAATTCTTTTTATTTTGATTTCTTACCTAATTGCTCTGGCTAAGATTTCCAGTTCAATGTTGAATAAAAGTGGCAAAAGTTAGCATCTGTTTGTTCCTTATGAAAAGAAAAGCTTTCTATAACATTGAATATAATGTTAGCCATGGGCTTGTTACATATGGCCTCTATTGAGTTGAAATACATTTCTTTGATACACAATTTGTTAAAAGTTTTTATTAAAGAATACTGAATTTCATCAAATAAATTTTCTACAGTTATTTGTAGGTATATAAAACATGTATTTTGTTCCTCATTTTGTAAATCTGAGGAACTTATTTGAGTATTTTGAACCATCCTGCCATCCAGGGCTAAAAATCATTGTCATTAGTTCTTCTTTACATATTCAGTAGAATTCACTAATGAAACCATCAGGTTCTGGTCCTTTTTTTTTTTTCTGGAAGGTTTTTGATTACTGATTTAATCTTACACATTATTGGTTTATTAATCTTTTCTATTTCTTTATGATTCAGTCTTAGTAGATTACATGTTTCTTAGAATTTGTCTCTTCTAGGTTATCCTATTATTGGCATATAATTATCCATTGAAGTCTCTTATAATCCATTGTAGTTTTCTGGTTATCAGCTGTAATGTCTCCCTTCTTCATCTCTGATTTTATTTGTGTTTTCTCTCTTCTTTCTTTGCTCACTAATTATTTGTCCATTTTGTTAATCTTTTCAAAAAATCAACTGTTTCATTGATCTTTTCTAATTTCATTTCCATTTATTTCTGCTCTGATCTTTATTTCCTTCCATTAGAAAATTTTGAGCTTATTTTTTTATTTTTCTAGTTCCTTGAGGTATAAAGTTACTTATTTCAGATCTTATTCCTTAATATAAGTATTTATTGCTATGAGCATCCCCCTTGGAACTATTTTTGCTGCAGTACTTAAGGTTTGGAATATTATGCTTCAATTTTCATTTATCTCAAGATATTTTCTAAAGGCCTTTTAACTTCTTTGACCCATTGGCTGTTCAAGAGTGTGTTGTTTAATTTCCATAGATTTGTGAATTTTTCTCCTGTTTTTGATTTCTAGTTTCATACCATTGTATTTAGAAAAGATACGTAGATGGAGAGAGGAGGCAAGATGGCCAAATGGAGCCAGCTTTCCACAGAGGGTCCCATCCAGAAGGAGAGGTAAAGGACAGAAGTTTAGCAAGTAAGCTGATGGTTTAGAGCTGAACCAAGAGAGAAGGTTGAAGAACACACATGTTGAACAAATTTGCCATAACTAAACCAGCTCTCCAGTATATTCTCAGACCTATCCTCCATAATGATCAGCACAATCCTCTATCACTGAAGTAAACTCACTCGGAAACTTTTGAACAATTCCAACTTCCACAGTGGTGAAAGGATTAAAAATGTCCTCTGGACTTTTGAAAAACTCACTGTTAAATTCCCTTTAAAGCAACTCAATTTTGTGGTTTTGATTTCAGGTTGAAAACATTTAAAAATCTGTGTAACAGCAAATTCTCTGTTCTACTAGTTCCTTTACTGTCATATAATCAACTTTGTATGTGGAATTTGATGTAAAGTATACATATTGCTTTAATGTGTATTTAAATCATGAAGTTTAATTTTGCACTTTTATTTATGTTTCTTTTAAATAAAAGTGGCTAATTTTTGTTGTCAAAGTTTTTGACTCATAAGTAAATTCATCAAATAATCATTCCCTCTCTGAGTGTCAGGCAATGTGTGACACTTGAGAAAGTTGGATAAAATTCTTGTCTTCAACGAGTTGGCAATCTTCAAAGGCTAAGGGAATATCCTGACATGAAGATACTGCTCTATGTTTTACCTTGCACACAGCTATCTTTCATTGCTAATGTGAAGTTGGAGCAAAAATAGGAGGCTATGCTTGGCCAAGCCTCTGCTTTCAGATACCTCTAAAAACCTCTTAAACTCACTGTGCAACAAAGCCTTTCAAAATTCAACCCTTAGACAGAGACAGAGAGGTAGATGTATGGAACAGAATAGAGAACCAAGAGATGAACTCAGCTATTTACTTTTATTTGATCTTTGATAAGCCAATTAAAAACATTTAGTGGGGAAAAGACTCCCTATTTAACAAATGGTGCTGGGTGAAATGCTGGCAACCTGTAGAAGACTGAAACTGGACTGACACCTTTCACCACTAAGATAAACTCTCATTGGATTAAAGATTTAAACTTAAGACATAAAACTATAAAAATACTAGAAGAAAGCGCAGGGAAAACACTTGAAGGAATCAACCTGGGAGAATATTTTATGAGGAAGACTCCCCAGGCAATTGAAGCAACACCAAAAATACATTACTGGGATCTGATCAAACTAAAAAGCTCCTGCACAGCCAAAAACACAGTAAGTAAAGCAAGCAGAAAACCCTCAGAGTGGGAGAAGATATTTGCAGGTTATGTCTCCAACAAAGGTTTAATTGATCCCACCTCAGTGGGCAAGGGACTGGAGGAGAAACTTCTTTGAAGATGACAGACGCATAGCCTACAGACACATGAAAATGTTCATCATCCTTAATCATCAGAGAAATGTAAATCAAAACCACTTTGAGATGTCATCTAACTCCAGTAAGATTAGCCCACACAACAAAATCCCAAAACCAGAGAAGTTGGCATGGATGTAGAGAAAAGGGAACACTTCTGCACTGCTAGTGGGAATTCAAACTAATATGTTCCTTTTGGAAAGATGTTTGGATATCACTTAGGAATCTAAAAATAGACCTGCCATTCAGTCCTCCAATTCCTCTATTTGGTGTATATCCACAGGACCAAAAATCAGTTTATAACAAAGATATTTGCACCAGAATGTTTATTGCAGCCCAATTCATAACTGCTAAGTCATGGAGGAAGCCCAGGTGCCCATCAACCCACAAATGAATTAATAAATTGTGGTATATGTACACCATAGAATACTATGTAGCCTTAAAAAAAGATGGAAACTTTAACTCTCTCATGTTTATATGGATGGAGCTGGAATGTATTCTTTTTTTTTTTTTAGAGAGTTTCACTTTGTCACCCACGGTAGAGTGCTGTGGTATCACAGCTCACAGTAACCTCCAGCTCTTGGGCTTAGGCAATTCTCTTGCCTCAGCCACCTGAGTAGCTGGGACCACAGGCACCGGCCACAACACCTGGCTATTTTTTTGTTGCATTTTGGCCGGAGCCATGTTTGAACCCACCACCCTCAGTATATGGGGCCGGCACTCTACTCACTGAGCCACAGGTACTGCCCTAGAACATATTCTTCTTCTTTTTTTTTTTTTTTTTTTGAGACAGAGCCTCAAGCTGTCACCCTGGATAGAGTGCTGTGGCATCACAGCTCACAGCAACCTCCAATTCCTGGGCTCAAGTGAGTCTCTTGCCTCTACCTCCCAAGTAGCTGGGACCATAGGTGCCCGCCACAATGCCTGGCCGTTTTTTGGTTGCAGCCGTCATTGTTGTTTGGCAGGCCCAGGATGGATTCAAACCCACCAGCTCAGGTATACGTGGCTGGCACCTTAGCCCGTTAAGCCACAGGCACCGAGCCAAACATATTCTTCTTAGCAAAGTATCTCAAGAATGGAAGAAAAAGTATCCAATGTACTCAGCCCTACTTTGAAATTAATTTATAAGCACCTATATTTATAACACTTCCATATGAAAGCTATAACCCAAATATAGCCCAAGATGAAGGAGAAAGAGGAGAGGGAGGGGAGGGGAGGGAAGGGGGGAGAATGCGTGGAGGGAGGATAATTGGTAGGACCAAACCTTCAGTGCATTTTACAAGGGTACATGTTAAATCTGCTAAGGGTAGAATATAAATATCTTAACACAATAACTAAGAAAATGCAGTGAAGGCAATGTTAACCAGTTTGATGAAAGTATTTCAAATACTTTCAAATATTTCAAATACCATCAACATTGTATTCCATAATTGCATTAATGTGCACAGCTATGATTTAATAAAAAAAGAAAAGATACTTAATAATTTTAATATTTTTAAATTTTCTAAGACTTGTTTTGTAGCCTAGCATACACTTTATCTTGGGAAATGTTCAATGTGTGCTTGAAAAGGGTGTATTCTGCTGCTGTTGGATGGAATGTTCTAGAGAGATGATCAAGTCTACTGTTTCCTTATTGATTCCCTTCCTGATCTATACATTATTGAAAGTTAAAGTCCCCTACTATTAATGTATTGCTGTGTGTTTCTCACTTCAATTTTGTTAGTATTGACTTATATGTTCAGGTGCTCCTGTTTTAGGTATAGATATATGTATAATTGTTATATTTGTGTGATTAATTGGCCTCTTATTTATAAGGGTCTTCTTTGTCTCTTCTGATAGTTCTTGACTCAAAGTCTATTTTGTCTGATGTAAGTATAGCCTGCATCTTTTGATTACACTGTATGTGGAATATATTCTTCTATCTCTTTACTTCTAGTCTATGGGTTCCTTGAAGCAAAGGTGAGTAGTCTATTGTAAAAAGCACCTAGTTTAATCTTGCTTTTCTTTCATTCATCCACTCTACCTTTTGAGTGAAGAACTTAATCCATTTACCTTTAAAGAAATTATCGATAGGTAATGACCTACTATTTGGAGAGGCCTACATTCTGAATCCACAGGGGTATCCTTTAATCCAGGGACTACAGTAGTTGGGGAAGATCAAGAACCTTGAGGACCAAGGGCAGCCAAGTGCTGGTATTGGCCTGGACCATGCTCCATAGGTGTTGGATTGGAGTTTGGGTCTACCAGAGTCAGACTGGCACCCCAGTTCACTGGAGTGGGCCTGCCTCTGGTCCATGGCACAGTCAAATACTTATTTCCATTTCCTTCCCCCAGAGCACAGGGTATTTCTAAGTTGTTCTACAGAAACTCAGGAGAAGGGTGGTGCAGGTAACGTGAAACTTTCCTTCCTACCCTCTTCAATGAGTATTTTCCCATTTCTGTGCTCCACTCAGGTGCTACAATATCTCTCACCTAGATTCCTCAGCTTTTCTAAAGGTATTTTCATGCATGGCTGCTTGTTCCAATTGGATATTTATGTGAAGTAATAGGTCCTGAAAACTCTTACTCCACCATCTTGTTGATGTCACTCTGTCTGAAAGCTTTATTATTTTTAAGTTGATCCTTTATTCCACTAATCATTTATTTCTCCTCTGACTGATAGCTCAACTTACCTTGTTGGTTGTTATTAAGTAGCAAGCAGCCCAAGAAACATACATGACACTAAAAATATCCAGGTTAAAAACAAAAGGGAGTATTCCCTTCAACAATAAGCATCATTCATATTTGGAAGAGGAAAATTTTAGGTTCAAGGAAATTAAATGCCTTCTCTACAGTAAGTTGGTCAGTCAGGGGAGAGTTGGCTCCAAATGCAACCTCTTTATTCCTTGTCTAAAGTTATTCCCACAGTTTCTCTGACTTAATCATCTGAAGTGGCCTTTGACATTTTTAATATAAGCTAGTGAATGTTGTGTTTTCCTGCTTATGAGTAGGGTAATTTTACCTAGGTACTGTTTTCTGCTGATAATTTAAACACATAATCACCAACTTCATGTTAATGTGTACTAAGCCATTTTTCCAGCCCCTGAAAAGAGTCTGAATCAATGTTATCATTCACTCTTACCTGGACTGATATCACAATGTCACAGTTGGTAGGATTTAAGAATAAGTTTTGTAGCAATGGAGAAAGAATTTTCAGTGCAAAACTAACCAAAATGAAATCAAATGTATGCCTTAGCACCGTTGCTACTCAAAGTACAGTCCAATAGCATTAGCATAACTTGGGAACATGTTAGAAATACAGGATATAGGCCTAATCATTAGACTTTCTGACTCAAAATTTGCATTTCAATGAAATGGCCCAGGTGATTTATGCACATTAAACTTCAGGAAGCATTGTCCCAGACTGCATGAGCACCAAGTCAACAGTTTCCCAACTACAGTATGACAAATGGATTATAATCCTGCAGAATCAGTAAGAATTAGCAACTTCCTCAGCCCTTTGCACAGCTGGGAAGAACACAAAAGCCACCAGGTCCAGCCTTCTCCAGCCATGTGCTTCCTTGACCATTTACCCTCATATGCTGTACAAACACAGGCTTCAATTTGATGTGTATACTGTGTGCACAAAGAAAAAGGTTATGTACTTTTCATATACTATCGATGTAAAATATGCTACATAGCAAACATTGTCCAAACCAACTGAACTTGAACAAGTGTTAGAAATGTGAATTCAATTATGTAAAACACTTTGGTGTCATGGAACATGTCATAAAAGCATCAAGTGGTTCGATATTAATGTTAACAAAACAACAATATTCTAGAAGTAGCACAGCTGCAGTTTTGTTTTGAAGACATACTATTTGGTATCCTAGGAGGGAGGACGATATCTCAATCAACTTCGTTCTGAAAAGTGACTGTTGGAATAGGTTTGAGGTATCTCTTTTTATATGATGGGAAATGAAAGCCACTCCATTGAATTAGAAAATGATAGTACACTCCAAGAATGAGAGGAAGTTAGGTTTAAAACCTAGTCCCTTATGTTTTCCCTTCAAAAACAAACTACATCTTACTTCTTCTCCAGAAAGATTTTATTTTACATGCTTGTTGGAAAGGGAGCAGCACTATAAATAAAAGCATGTCAAATCCATAGCTCAAATTCTTCATAATGCAGGAGACTCCAGAACAAAACATTTGATAACACTCAGCCATCTTCATCTCAGCAAAACCTTTACCATCTAGACCTATCTAACACAGGCTAATACAGTAGTCACTAGCCATTTGTGGCCATTTAAATTTAAATATAATTAATACAATATAAATTAATTTTAATATAAATTCATTGAAATTAATCAAAATCAGAAATTCAGCTCTTAATTCACATTTACTTTAAGTGCTCAAAAATTATATTGACTAGTGGCTATCATAATAAAGGTACAGATATACAATATTTCTAGCACCTAGGCCTAGCACTTTGCCACTCATAATGAAGTCTAGTAGCATTAGCATAACCTGGGAATTTGTTAGAAGTACAGGGTTGCTGACTTAAAATTTGCATTGTAAAAAAATGCCTGAGTGATTTATGCACATTACATTTTAGGAGGCATTGTCCTAGTGTGCATGAGCACCAAGTCAACAGTTTCCCAGCCATAGTGTAAAACATGGCTTATAGTCCTACAGAATTAATCACAGAAAATTCTATTGGAAGACACTACCTTACACTTTCTAAATAAGTGTAAGTTATTCCTCTAAATTCCTGCATGAAAGGAGGCAAAGGGACTCCTCTAAATTCCTGCATGAAAGGAGGCAAAGGGACACCCTTTGTTGAATTATCATTCTCTAACATAACTGACAAACAATATAATAAACCAACCGCATACTTACTTTGAAGAATTTCCTCCTCCTTTCTCCTTGCCCCCCAAGATCAGAAGCTATTGAGAGTTCTCCTACCACTCTATAAAGATCATGGACCCAGAGCGTACTCCTGGAGAAATATCATTAGGGACTTTTAACCATGTTTCATATTCTCCCTTTACAATAGAGTCTTAAAGAATGCCCAATCCATTCCTGCACCACCCAAAATACTCCACCAAAATGGCTACCATTAAAAAGAAACTATTTTTAGCTTTTTTTTTTTTTAATGGTGTCATTTCCCTTGAAGTGTAATTGAGCAGGAAGTTCAAGTGAAAGTGAAAACAATGACACATTTTCAGAAAGGAAAAGACTATATTAAAATTGTAATAATATATACAATGATAAAAGCTGACTACGTGTACAATCTACGTTGAGCATCTCCTGTAATTCAGAAGTCAAATGTAACTTGAATATTACAAATTTATTTTTTCCTTTCTTAAAATGTGTGAACATTTTTGGCATTCTCTATATATTCCAGGCACAGTGTTTGGCACAGAAGACACAGTGATGGACAAGATAGATGTTTATCTCTTTCCTTACACTCCAGTAGGGAATGAACAAGTGACTACAAGTGTGATAAGTTCAACACAAAGAAAGTATCAAATAATAAAACAGGGAAGCTGGCCTAGCCTTTAGAGTTAGGAAAGGCTTCCTGAGCAAGTGATGTTTGAGGTGAAGTTTGAAAGATAAAACTCTAGTAAGAGAAAGAGGAGAGGAATAACATCCCAAAGAGTGATAATATCATGGCCTTGATGTTAAAAATAACAAAAGAAGAACTGAAAAAGAATCAGTGTGACTGACTCAGAGAGACTGAACAGAGAGCGGTGGAGATCAGAGATCAAGGTAAGGCCAAAAGTGTCACCATCTGATTTGCATTTAAGGTCATTCTGACTGCAGAAAATAGACAGGAAGGGAGCAAGAATGGATTCAGAGGAATTATTTCAGAAGTTCTGTGTGAAATCATGGGCTGAGATCAAGGCAGAGTAAAAGTGTAATACACCTTTAGGTTACAAAAACCTTGGAGGTAGAAAATGAACAAGCCCTCTGAATGAACCGATATCAGGAGTGAAAAAGAGAGAGGAGTTAAAAAATGACTCCCAGATTTCTAGTTTTAGGGATTGATTGGATTATAAACCAGCAAATGCTGAAAATATGGTAGGTTGGAGGGGACCAGACCTTAACATTAGGTGTGAGACCAGTGGAATAAAAGATGTCTGTGAAACATACCAAAAGGAGGTCTTGAGTAGGCAGCAGATAGATCCGTGGTTCATCAACAGATGAGATGGAGACCACAGGGTGAATGAGACCATCTCAGGAGTGAATGTGACCTGAGGAGAGGAGCACCCAGGACAGTGCCTCACACCCTGCAGCATAAAGGGCAGCCCTGCCTTCAACAGACCTAGTCTAATAAATAAATGAAATATTCCATTCAGAATCACCCCAGGATTCAGTCTCAGCAATCAAACATATGTAATTGGATGGACAAAAGTAGCTTTTGCAAGGTTTTCTGCAAGATGTAAGGTACTTGAACACTTGCAGTTCTTCACCCGTCTCTCCTGCTTAGTGCAGGCCGGCTCCTCCCGCCGTTCCTTGAGAGGCACTGCCATCTGGTGGCCATCGCCCCGCAGACACCTCTTACCTCTTCCTTTGTGTTAAGATCAACATGCCTTTCAGGTTGTCTACTATGAAAACGAAGTAATTTTTCCCTTTTTTTTTTTTTTTATGGTATCATTTACCTTGAAGTGTAATTGAGCAGGAAGGTCAAGTGAAAGTGAAAACAATCACACTTTCTCACTGCTTTCTTCAAATACTGTTTCACCCAAACATCAGAACCTGTAGGCATCATTAATGAAGACAAAAAACACAGATCACAGACGTGCTCATCAATTGCTACAACACCATAGATGTGGATATTAATTGATACCACTTTTTTTATTTTATTAAATCATAATTGTGTACATTAGTGCAATCATGGGGCACAATGTGCTGACTTCATATACAATCTGAAATATTTTCACTGAACTGTTAAACATAGGCTTCACGGCATTTTCTTAATCACTATATGAAGACATTGGTATTCTGCATTTAGTAAGTTTCACCCATACCCTTCCAAGATGCACCATAGGTGTGATCCCACCAATCGCCCTCCCAACCCCCATCATCCCCCCTCGTCTTCCTTACCCTTTTCCCCATATTCTTGTACGAGAATTGTGTTATAGCCTTCATATGAAAGCTATACATTAGCTTCATAGTAGGGCTGAGTACATTGGATACATTTTCTTCCATTCTTGAGATACTTTGCTAAGAAGAATATGTTCCAGTTCCATCCATGTAAACATGAAAGAGGTAAAGTCTCCATCTTTCTTTAAGGCTGCATAATATTCCATGGTATACGTATACCACAATTTATTAATCCATTTGTGGGTCAATGGGCACTTGGGCTTCTTCCATGACTTAGCAATTATGAATTGGGCTGCAATAAACATTCTGGTACATATATCTTTATTATGATGTGATTTCTGGTCTTCTGGAGATATACCTAATAAATTATAGGATCGAGTGGCAGATCCATTTTTAGATCTCTAAGTGTTCTCCAAACATCCTTACAAAAGGAATGTGATACCACAGTTTTAATTGATTTATGGAATTCAATTAATTTGGGGCTGTTTCTTTCCCCTAGCTTTAAATCAAATTCTGGGCAATAAAACATTTTTAACGGCTGCTAAAATAAACCAAAATGATTGATTTACTTCATGTTTTCCGCATCATTCACAAGCTTCCAAATACAGCTTCCATTTTAACAGACTATACCAAACTAACCCACAGTATACTTCTCTATCCCTTTCCACATTTCTCCACGTGTGGATAATATGTAAATGCATTGAATAAATTATTCTGTACGCTCAGGGATAGGCTGTCATGATGATGGAGTCTCCTATATATATGTTATGATCTACATAGCCAGCTAAAAAAATTTCTTTTGGGTTTTTTTGGAGGGGGGAAGATGAGACAGAATCTCACTCTGTCACCTGGGGTAGAGTGCCCTAGCATCATCAAAGCTCACAGCAACTTCAAACATATTGGGCTCAAGAGAGCCTCTTTGCCTCAATCTTCCAAGTAGCTAAGACTATGCCCAGTTAGTTTGTCTATTTTTAGCAGAGACAAGGTCATTCTCTAGCTCAGGCTGGTCTCAAATCCAGAGCTCAGCTATTTGCCTGCCTTGGCCTCACAGAGTGCTAGGATTTACAGATGTGAGCCATCATACCCAGCCAGAAATAGCTTTCAATTTAGGCTAAATTTCAACCAAAGCAATAAACGGAGATGGGTTAAGGTAAAGAAATTAATAGTATCACCACATTTATTGTAATTCAGGGAACCACTAAAAAGGTTCCAGCATTAATTTTTTTTATTTTAAAAGTATATTTTTTTTTAGTTTTTACTTTTTATTTTTTTTTACACTTATTGCATTTGTTAGGTAAAATCCCTCTTACAATCGTGTTTTGCCCCTAAAAGGTGTTTTCTAGTTGCATAGTACACAAAATAATAAGTTGTATTTTTCTGCAATTTCTAATTGACAATAGGTCAAACATCCTTCTGTCACCTTGTTTTAAGAGAGATGAAACTTGATCAAAGTCAAAAGTCAAAGCAAAACTCAACAAATGACAGAATCATAAAATAAAACCAGAGGACCAGTATAAAATCATGTGCTTTCTGAGTTCCCTACAGTTGAAAAGTTTCTAAAAATCATCCCTATGGAATTATTTTATTTGAAAGATGCCCCAAATTTTTATTTTTCTAAAAGCTGTCATAATGAATCATTGGTGAATTAACATCGAGAGTGCTGGACTGTGTAGCATTAGGGAGTTAATTAAATAAAACAATTGCTGTCCTTGAAGTAACCTGGAACCTGGTGTGGGTAAATATGGATCAGATGAAATAGAAGATGGGAAAGCCTGCTGAAAATTATAAATCATGCAGATAAAGGAAAATCAAAAATCGTGCTCATAATAAAAGAGGTTACATCACAAACATCATTGTGGAAGAGAGCTCCACCGCCCCCCACACACACACACACATGCACAATTTAACCAAGCTGATTCAATAAATCAGATGAAAAAATACACGGAAGCTAAAAACTTATGGCAGCCTAGAAGATACTGTGGTATTTCCCACTAATTTTTGAATTGTGAAGCAGCTTAATGAAGCCCTTTATCCTTGTTTTTTTCATCATAATTCTTCATTTATTTCCATCTTAACTCCCAGAGAGACTATGGAGAAGCAACCAAACTGAACACATAGGTCCAGATTGCCAGTGGCACCTGTCTGACTGCTGATTGGTGCACAGTGTGCAGGGGGATGTGCCGTAAGTCACAGGAACCATCCCTCCCCAGCTGTCCTGTGTTACTCTATAGGCAAGTTCGCAGTGCATAGCTGAAGGATCTCTCTGCTCAGGAAGGTTTAAGCAAAGTTCAAACAAAATTTGCTCCCAGGGGATAATCCTAAATCAAAATCAGGATGCCAGAGTTGATTCATGAGCCTACAAAGCCCTATGAATCCTAACATATGGATATATTCTTGGATTCCTAGTAATTCTTTTTTCTCTTTTCTACAAGAGCATCGACTCCCCTTGGGTCATCTTCACATCTCAGCAGTCTGTGTAGGAAAAGCAGAATTGCAAGAGAAATTAAAAAGCCCTTCTTTTTATGTCTTTAAAATACTTGAATGTTTCCTTCAGTGTTCAGTAGGGGATAACCTACTATCAGCCTTGAGTCTTTAGCCAAGGACACACTTTCTTGCTGCTCTAATTTCTCACAAACTTTGCAGAGATGGTCTGCAACGCCAAGTAACCTACAAAAACTGATATTGATCTTTCATGACAAATGTGTACTGGAGATGAACTATCCCTCATGTCTACCTAATGCAACTGAGTACTAGACAGCTAGGCTGCCATAACAAAATACCACAGACTGGGTGGCTGGAATAACAGAAATTTGTTTCTCACAGTTTTGGAGGCTGGAATTCCAAGATGAAGGTGCCAGCCGGGTTCCTTTTTGATGAGGCCTCTCTCCTGTACTTGAAGATGGTGCCTCTTCACTGTGTACATGGTCTTTGCTCCGCTCACAGGGACTGCTTCCTAGCTCCTCTTCCTCATCTTGTAAGAACATCAGTTGTATTGAATTAGGGACTCACCCTAATGACCTGGTTCAACCTTAATTACATCCTTAAAGGCCCTATCACCAAATGTATTGGGGGTTAGTGCTTCAACATATGATTTTGAGGAGTTCAAGTCAATCTATAACAAATGCACATTTATTGAAGAACCTAATAGAAAGATAATGTGCTAGACCCAGGAAAACAGAAATAAGACATCATCCCTGGCCTCAAAAAGTACACACACCCTTCACATGAGCAGAGCCAAGTGTATACAATTCTCCAGAGGAGAAAATGCAAACATTAGAATCTAAGAGAGTGATAAGATGGTATGAAAGAGAGAAAACGATAGTGAATGAGTTTAAATTAAGGGTGAAATATAGTAACAGGTCCTTTAGAAAGACTATTCTAGTTACAGTGTGGACAGTGGACTGGGGTAAGAAGCAGAAGCAAGGTGGAAAGTCAGTAGATGCACATTAACCCAGGAGACAGAGAAAGAAAACCTCAGCTAAACCCATGGAAATGTAGATAAGGACAAGGAGACAGATTTGGGAGACTTTCAAGAAGAGAATTTGGAAAAATGGATTATTTCTGTCAGACGGGACTTCCAAGGAAGCATTCATTTTTTTTAACTTTTCTCACTTCACTGATTCAATTATCATTTCCACATCCCTTAATTTATATTTCTATTAATATCAGTCACAAAATACCTTTAACTGAACTTACCTTTTTACATATTTTGATCACCCAAGTTTACACAATGATATACTTTAATTTTACAATTGAAGCATGTTAGATATCATCAGCAGATATTGAGAGTAAAGATCTAGTAATAAATTTCCAGTAGCCATAGCTATTAATATAGTCCTTAATATACACTTAGAAATTACATCTCAAAGTTAACCTGTAAATTCCAACTTTATCTCAGGCTGAAAGCCAAAATTAGTTGGCCACCCTTTTGGGTTCTTTTTGTGTCTGTATCACCACGGTTCTCCTGGACACACAGTTCTATGCCTTGGAACCATCACAGACTTCTCTGATTCTTTGCACAGAAAGTTAAAGAGACCTGCAAGCCTTTCTTTAGATTCTAAAGTTTAAAATGTCTTTAGCATTCACCATTTTTTTTTTCATTTCTAGACCCAATCCTTAACACCACCAGAATTCCTCCAACCCAGTGTGTTTACAGCAACCACATAAACTTTACAAAGACTTGAGCTCACCAAGGCACTCAGGTGGAAGGCTTCCCATGGCCCCTCGGACACAGTTCATACCTTCTCTTAGAGACTGTATCATAATCACCTGTTTATATAAGCCTCCTTCCAACTAGATGGTGAGATCTATAAGTACAAGAGCCAGATCTTGTTCAATCAAATCCCCAGTTTCAGATTTTGTGTGTATTTCACATTTGCCAAATTAACTAATTGATTAATTATGCTTAGGAAGTTTACATTAGTGCTGCATAAGAACATGCTGTTTCTCTTCCATGTAAAATACTTGAGTGCCAGGCTAGGAAGTCAAATTTATTCATATCCAAAAGAACTTGAGGCAATGCCTTATATCTCATAGGGACTTAGGTGATACTTGTGTGTTCCATGAGCAGTTATCTCCTCACTACTGCAAAGTGGAGATGGGTTAGAGCCAACAAGACATCCCTACTTCCCTGATATGAGTAAGTTCCAACCAAAAGAGCATTTAGGACAACCATTTCTCAGACCCTCTTCCAGAATCTATTATCCAACTTGAAGAATTAGCCAGTCCCTGAACCCAGGAAGGCAGGGGTCCCCAACCTTTTTGGCACCAGGGACCAGTTTTAAGGGGATGGTGGGCAGAACTCATGCTGTGAGGACAGCAATGTGGAGCAGCTGGTGGCTGTAAACACAGATGAAGCTGCTTCTCTGGATCCCTTGCTGATCACCTTCTGCTGTGCTGTCCTGTTCCTAAGATTCCTGGAAGACAATTTTCCATAGAAGGGAGGTGCAGAGCTCTGTGGCCCAGCTCTTAATGGGCCACAGGCCAATACCTGTCCATGGCCAGTGTTTGGGGACTGCAGATATAAAGGCCCCATCCCTCCTTTATTTTGGAGCAAAGTGGGAAAAAAGAAATTGTTACTGTAGTAGATCAGATGTCAAACTTACAAACTGAGCTCTACAGCCAGAGCCAACTACTATTCTCCTGTCTTCTTTGAAATGTTGTCTTGCTCAGGCTCCTGAAAAGCTTATGCCATCAGCTAGGTGCCATCTGCCAAGTCATCTGATCAGTTCAGAGCCAAATAGTTAAGCTATATAGGAGTGATAAATAAGCCGTGTCCTCACCGCACTCCCACTCCTTTTCTCTAAATGGAAAATGTTGTATTTATACAGTTGTCTTACTAAAAGGGGCACAAACCACAGAAAACAATACTAAAGCAACTAATACTTTATAGATTGCCTTTGCATTGTAAGAAGCCATATTTTAGTGTAGTACCTTTGAAAGTACCAGACTAAGTTCGCAGACAGCAAATGGGAACAAATAGATGGTTCAACACAGTATCCAAATGACTTAATCCTAACAATGATGAAAAATGTTTACTGGCTGTGCCTTCCATGTATCAGGTACTGTATGAAGTGCTTTATATACTTTCTATACAATCGTGCATATTCTACCATTTAAACCTCACAACAGTCCTCTGTGGTTATGATTATTCCTATTTAGGAATTTAAAAATGAGGCTCACAGAAGCCTAATATCATACCTAAGGTTACACAACTATTAAATCTGAGTAGCTAGGACAAACCCAATTCTGTCTAATTTCCAAACCTATTGTCCTTACCACCACTCCTGCTTAAGTTTAACCAGGAAAATAAAATACAAGGAGAAACTATCAGTGTGGCCAAAAGGAGTCAAAGTCACAGGATAAACATTTTGCCTCTTCCTGGAGCAATTTTACTCAATGGAAGAGTTATTAAACATATTTTAATCTATTAAAACAAAGATGGGGAAATGTTAATAGAATGGAAACCTCACACATATTTTTAAAATAAAATAGAAGGCGCCAAAAATTTTGAAGTGAGACTGATTCAGACTGACTCTGCCTCCTTTTCTTTGTTTCCCACACCTAGGGTTATGTTTTTGGTTCTATGCTTCATTAAAAATCTCAGCTGTTACCCAGACACTTGTCCACATTAGCAGATACATTCTCCAGGCAGAGGCATGTGGGAAATACATGGACATGGTCAGTTTTATTTAGGTGAACTGTTCATGCTCATAGAAGTATCCCCACCCCCCACCCCAAGCAGCATATTGATAGAGGATTGAGTACCCAAAGCTCATGGCCAGGTGGTGCTCCAGACAAGGCCTGAGAGAAGAATCCCAGGCAGGGTAAAACCAGAGGAATAACAGAGACTCCAAAGCTGGAAGGGTACTGAGGATGCCCCCACGGGGTCCAGATTCAAGGTCTGCTGAACAGTAAAGAGAAAAGGAAAGAGCAGCAGGGGCGGGAGACAGTTAATTGGGATCCTATTTAGAACTTGAGAGTCTTACCAGTTATGAGTGACCACCTGAATTTAGTCTCGGTCAATAGTCCACTGTCGTTGCCATTGGTTGCCTGAACTAGCATATAAACATTTTCTCTTTTTGATGGGTTCCTCACCAAATGAATCTTGGTAAGAGGGAGAAGCTGGAAATGCCAGGCCCTGGAATATATAACCTCAACTCTCTGATCAAACACAGCTGAGTGGAGGTAACTGCGATCCCTCCCGCTCCTGTCAAGACTGCCTTGGGCCTTGGGACTGGCTGGCCTGGCCTGGAAGTGAAGCCCATCATTAAATCCAGCTGTAAAGACCTAGCAAATAGAAACTCAGGGGCTGCTATTTGGTGGTGGTGGGAGAGTGTAATTTTTATCCAAGATCAAAGGTCTAAGAAACAGCCTTAAGCCTCAAGCCAGTGTTTTCCCTAGTATTTAAAGGTATGGAATCCATAAATTTTACCTGTGGGTTTTACCTAATAACAGATCAGCTTCCCCCTTAGCTTCTGCGTAGTCAACAGGCCAAGATGATGTTTTTCTATGCTCCTCTATCTCCATCTAGTGGACAGAACGTCAACTGCCACCCTGGCTTCTCTGATCTACAACCAGTACGGACTTCTTCCTGAGTCTGTAACTGCAGGTCCATTCAGGCTTTAGTGGCTGGAAAATACTCCCACTTCCTGTGAGGAAAAGAATCCATTTACCTACAGAAAATCAGTGCCATGAATTACCCATTCTTCCCTGGGATGGAACTGCACATTCTGAACAAGTTAGTTTAGCGATAACTGGAAAAACTGGTTTATTATATTTCCTATTAAAAATTCTACCTTTAAGGGCGGCGCCTGTGGCTCAGCGAGTAGGGTGCCGGCCCCACATACCGGGGGCTGCGGGTTCAAACCCGGCCCCGGCCGAACTGCATCAAAAATTAGCCGGGCGCTGTGGCGGGCGCCTGTAGTCCCAGCTGCCTGGGAGGCTGAGGCAGGAGAATTGCCTAGGCCCAGGAGTTGGAGGTTGCTGTGAGCTGTGACCCCACGGCACTCTACCGAGGACGATGGAGTGAGACACTGTCTCTACAAAAAAAAAAAACCTGCTACTTGCCAGAAATAGCTCAGGAAATTTCAACAAAGAACAAATTGAGGCCAGGTGCGATGGCTCACATCTGTAATCCTAACACTCTGGGAGGCTGAGGTGGGTGGATTGCCTGAGCTCATGGGTTTGAGACCAGCCTGAGCCAAAGCAAGACCCCATCTCTAAAAATAGCCAGGCATTATGGTGGGCACCTGTAGTACCAGTTTCTTGGGAGGCTGAGGCAAAAGAATCACTTGAGCCCAGGAGTTGGAGGTTGCTGTGAGCTATGATGCCACAGCATTCTATGTAGGGTGACAAAGTGAGACTCTGTCTCAAAAAAAAAAAAAGAAAAAGAACAAATTGAACTGGATTTTGAACCATGAATAGAAAAGAAGATAAATGAATGTGAGATAAAAAAGAAAATATGCAAAATTACATAAGCCCAAAAGAGAACAAGGTAGAGTTTAAGGTATTTTAGAGAATGATGATGATTAATCTTTTTGGGACAAGATCTTGAAGCATTTTTAAGCCTACTTAAGTTGGCTGAAACCCTGAACTCTCTCCTCTATGCCAAAGATTGGCACGTTTGCTGTATAAAACCAGACAATATATGTTTTTTTTGTAGATCATACAATCTCTGTCCCAACTACTGAACTTTACTGTCTTAAACGTAAAAGCAGCCAAGCATAATACATGAACAAATGAACATATCTGTCTCCCAATAAAATTTACATAAGAGGCAGCAGAACAGACTTGTCCAGAAGTTACAGCCTGCAATCCCTGCTCTAAGTAATAGGAAACCACCAAAGGTTTGTAGGCAATGAAGTGACAGGATCAGATCTGTGATTAAGAAAGACATTTCTGGTGGCAGCAACGCAGAGGAAGAAAAGAAGTATATTAAAGAGATACCTGCCAGGGCAAACTGATAGAATAAAGATGTAAACTGAAGCCAAACAGGCACAAACTAAGGAAAGGGTTTTAATTTGAGAAATATTAAAAAGATATTAGCAATAGGCAGGAAAGTGCTAAGAATGACTATCAGGCTTCTTGGCTGGGTACCCAATGGCTGGTGAAACAATATTAATCAAAACAAGGACTGCTGAGGAAAATGGGAGAGGAGAGTTAGTTTGGGTATAATATATTTGATATGACTGAAGGACATTCAGATGGAGATGTACAGGAGACAGCTAAAATCTTAAAGAGCTGTTTAAGACAAAGATACATTTAGAGGCTCTCAGTAATTAAGTAGTAATTGGAGTGAGGAGAGCAACTAAGGAATTGGAGGGAAAAAATATGGAAGAGGACTGAGTATTGAAATGATGTTCATTTCCCATCTTCCCTAGATTACTGCGTGCCTGGCATTATATATACATCATATACACATACGATGGTGTATGACCAACACCTAACTCCCAGAGAGCATGTTATGAATATTCATAGAACATTACAGAATATTCAAGCAAGACAGTGTGGGGGAAATATAAACTTAGCCCTCATCATCAGGGGATTTGCATGACAGCAAAGAAATCAATTAACAGTTTTTAAAATTAAAATTTGTATCATGAAAGACTCTATAATTTAATATAAAAAGTCAGTAATTAGGCCTTTTCCTTTCCTCAAGACAAAGGAAAGTTTGTTCTTTGTCTATTCTATAGCGAACTTATCTTGCTCTGTAAACATGTATCTTGCTCTTGCTCTGTAAACCTATCTTTTTTGGTCCTCAGTAAACTTTGCTTCACACTTGCCTTGCTTTGATAGACGTGGTCATTCTTCCGCCAAGAGTACACCAAAAACCAAGAACGTGGACAACTGCCTGAACCCCAACTCCCCAACTCCCTAGTTTATGGGCTCAAAATCTGGAAGCAGGCCACCACCTGCCCTCATGTCCAGGGTCTTCCTGCAGGTGGAGCTGAAGAATGAAGAGGTAAAGAATCTGCAGCAGGGGTGGCGCCTGTGGCTCAAAGGTAGGGCACACAATGAATGACTGCTTGACTTCATCTATCAGAGCTTTCAAAATGTGAAATGCAATACATGCCTCAGTCAGTCACCAAAAAGAAATAAAGTCAACTTTATAACTAGGTTTATTTAAACTGACAATTTACATATATAATTATGATTTGTCAATTAAAAATGATAAACTGACCATTTATAAAAACTGGTAATAAGTGTCATTTCAGCGAGGGAAATAAATTCTGCTGTGACAATATATTCAAACATATTATTTCTTTTCTTTTCTTTTTTTTGAGACAGATTCTCACTTTGACGCCCTTGGTACAGTGCCATGGTGTCATAGCTATAGCAATCTCAAACTCTTGGGCTCAAGTGATTCTCTTGCCTCAGTCTCCCAAGCAGCTGGGACTACAGGTGTCTGCCACACCTATTTTTAGAGATGGAGTCTCACTCTTGCAAACATATTGTCTTAAAATCATACTCCCTGCTTATCAAGTCCATAAGGGGCCAGAATTTGCTCCCTAAAACTCCTATTGGATTATGCCGTTCATTCAAAAAGTTCCAAAAGCCTATAAAATAAAAGTCCAACATACACAGAGTACAGCTGTCCCTCAGCTCTAGGAAACACATCAGCCCCCTCTCCTACCAACTCCCATCCCATGAGACCAGAATCTGCAGATGCTTAAGTCCCTTACATAAAATGGCATAGTATTTGCATATAACCTATATATACCTTCTTGTATATGTTAAGTCATCTCTAAATTACTTGTAATACCTAATATGATATAAATACTATATAAATAGTTGTTATACTACCTTCTTTATTTGTGTTATTTTTTATTATTGTATTGTTATTTATTGGTTTGAGTTTTCTTTTTTTGAGACAGAGTCTCACTATGTCACCCTCAGTAGAGTGCTGTAGTGTCACAGCTGACAACAACATCAAACTCTTGGGCTTAAGAGAATCTCTTGGGCTGCACCTGTGGCTCAGTGGGTAGGGCACCAGCCCCATGTACGGAGGGTGGCAGGTTCAAAACCAGCCCCAGCCAAACTGCAACAAAAACATAGCTAGATGTTGTGGCAGATGCCTGTAGTACCAGCTACTTGGGAGGTTGAGGCAAGAGAATCGCCTAAGCCCAGGAGTTGGAGGTTGCTGTGAGCTGGGACGCCATGGCACTCTACTGAGTACGATAAAGTAAGCCTTTGTCTCTACAAAAAAAAAAAAAAAAAAGACATTCTCTTGCCTCAGCCCCCCAAGTAGCTGGGATACAGGCGCCGGCCACGATGCCTGGTTATTTTTATTGTTGTTGTTGTCATTGTTGTTTAGCAGGCCCAGGCCAAGTTCGAACCCCTCTGCCCCAGTGTATGTGCCCAGGGCCATAACCACTGAGCTATAGGCACCAAGCCAGTTTGAGCTTTTTTAAATATTTCAACCTGAAGCTAGTTGACTCCTCTGATGTGGACCCCACAGATCCGAAAGGTCAACTGTATGCAGTGTTGCTGTAATAGAGCTTTTTTTGTTTGAGACAAAGTCTCACTCTGTCACCCTGGGTAGAGTGTTGTGGCACCATAGCTCACAGCAACCTCAAACTCTTCGGCTCAAGTAATCCTTTTGCCTCAACCTCCCCAGTAGCTGGGACTACAGGCAACCACCATAATGCCTGACTAGTTTTCTATTTTAGTAGAGACAGGGGTCTTGCTCTTGCTTAGGCTGGTCTAGAACTTCTGAGCTCAAGCAATCTACTTGCCTCAGCAGTCCAGAGTGCTGGGATTACAGGGCATGAGCCACCGTCCGAGCCCTAATATAGGTTTCTTACCTCCCACTACTTTGACATACTCTACTCCAGCCATAAAAGATAGGAGAAGGTAGCCAATACATGTTGAACACCTATTGTTTATTAGGTAAATTGCTAAATGTTTTACATATACATACATATCTTACACACACATGCACTGCTCCCTCTCCTTGGAATGCCCTTGTCATTACTCGTCTACAGTCAATATTCCAATTCAAACTTTGGGACACTATGGTGGGTGCCTGTTGTCCTAGCTACTCGGGAGGCTGAGGCAAGAGCCTCACATCAATCATTACCTTCCCCTAGCAGGATTAACTTAAATGCTTCTCTGGGGATTTCTGTTTATTTTATTAACTGCACATTATATTGCACAGCAATTACATGGTGTGCATTGCTTGACAAAAGGTACAAATAGGAACACAAAAGTCCTGTTTCTAGTCCTGGCTCTGACATTTTCTAGCTGGCTGAAGCTGCACTATGAAGGTGACAGACTAAATCAGTAGTTTCCAAACATAGGTTCCATGGATCAGTACCAGGCTAACTTAACCGTAACTTGGGGAGTTTAAGAAGAATGGATAATTTGGACATCCCCCGCAAAAAACCAGAAAATGAGAAGTAAGGATAGGTAATCTTGGGTGGTGCCTGTGGCTCAGTGAATAGGGCGCCAGCCCCATATACCGAGGGTGGCGGGTTCAAACTTGGCCCCAGCCAAACTGCAACAAAAAATAGCCAGGCGTTGTGGCAGGCGCCTGTAGTCTCAGCTATTCAGGAGGGTGAGGCAAGAGAATCGCCTAAGCCCAGGAGTTGGAGGTTGCTGTGAGTTGTGATGCCAAGGCACTCTACTAACAGCGATAAAGTGAGGGTCGGTCTTGAACTTGTGAGCTCAGGCAATCCGCCTGCCTCGGCCTCCCAGAGTGCTGGGATTATAGGTATGCACCACCACACCTGGCCCTAAAATGTATAAATCTTTAATGATCATGGTTCCAAAATTATTTTTTGGAAGGCAGTCTTGGGTCAATTAGGAAAATTTGAACATAGAATCAGATGTTAGAAAACACTGGCTTGGTGCCTATAGCTCAAGCGGCTAAGGCACTAGCCACATACACCAGAGCTTCAGGTTCAAAGCCAGTCTGGGCCTGCCAAACAACGACAACTACAACCAAAAAATAGCTGGCAGGCGGCTGTAGTTCCAGTTACTTGGGAGGCTGAGGCAAGAGGATAATTTAAGCCCAGGAGCTGGAGGTTGCTGTGAGTTGTGATGCCATGGCACCCTAACCAGGGTGACAGCTTGAGGCTCTGTCTCAAAAAAAAAAAGAAAATACTATAAAACTATTTCCTTGGATGTGATAATGGCAGAATTTTGGTTCAGAAAAGAGAATGGCCTTATTTGGGGAAGATAAATTGCTATAGTCTGAAAATTTGCATACCCTAAAAATTTAGGTTAAAATCCTAACCACCAAAGTGATAAGATTAGGTAGGCCCTTAAGAACTGATTACATAATGAAAGTGGAGCCCTAATGAATGGGATAAGAGTGCTCTGATTAGAGCAATCCCTCACTCCTTTCACCATATGAGGACATAGCTGAAAAATTCATCTACAAACTAGAAGAGCTCTTTGATTGACACCAAATCTGTCAACACCTTAATCTTGGACTTCTCAGCCTCCAGAACTATGAAAAATAAAATTCTGTTACTTATAAGCTACCCAGTTTATGGGGTATTTGTCATAGCAGCCCAAAACAAAGACTAGAAAATCAGTACTAAGAAGTGTCACATATATAACAAATACCTAAAAGTGTGGAAGTGGCTTTGGGAATGGGTAATGGGTTCGGCCTTAAAGAATCTGGAGGTGTGCTCTCTTTTCTCTTCCTTCTCCTGTGTGTCTCGTCTCTCTCTCTCTCCCCCCTTCTCTCCCTTCTCTCTTTCTCCTCTCTTCCCCCGTTTCTCTCTCTCTCTCTCCTCCTCCTTAATGCTGCTCTGCAGCTTCCCCGCTAATAAAGACCTTTCATACAAAAAAAAAAAAAAAAAAAAGAATCTGGAGGTGTATGGTAGAAAAAGCCCACATTGCCATAAATGGATTGTTAAGGGTCATTCTAATAGGGTTCAAAAGGAAGAAGAGAACTGTAGAGAGAGCCTCAATTTTCTTAGCAAATATCTAAGTTGTTGTGAACAGAACATTGGTAGAAATATGGACAATAAAGGCCATTCTGATGACATCTCAGAAGGAAACAAGCGACATGTTATTGGACAATGAAAGAATGGTAATTGTTGTTATAAAGTGGCAAAGAACTTGGTTAAATTATGCTCATGTTTTAGTGTTTTGTGCAAGGTAGAATTTGCGAGCAGTGTAACTGGATGTTTGGCTGGGGAAATTTCTAAGCAAAGTGCTGAAGGCATGACTTGGCTTCTCTTGAGTGCTCATACTAAAATGCAAGAAGACAAAAATTAAAGATGAAATTGTTAACCAAAAGAGAAGCAGGCTGGGCGGCGCCTGTGACTCATCGTGTAGGGCACCGGCCCCATATACCGAAGGTGGCGGGTTCAAACCCAACCTTGGCTGAACTGCAAAACAGAAAAATAGCCGGGCATTGTGGTGGGCGCCTGTAGTCCCAGCTACTCGGGAGGCTGAGGCAAGAGAATCGCCTAAGCCCAGGAGTTGGAGGTTGCTGTGAGCTGTGACGCCACGGCACTCTACCGAGGGCGATAAAGTGAGACTCTGCCTCTACAAAAAAAATAAATAAATAAAAAATAAAAATTTAAAAAGAGAAGCAGGCTGAGTGCAGTCATTCACATCTATAATCCCAGCACTTGAGGAGGCTGAGGCGGGAGGATTTTTTGAGGCCAGGAGTTCAAGATGAGCCTGGGCAAGAGAATTTTTTACTAAAATAAAAAAATTAGCCAGGTGGATCCAGCTATTCCAGAGGCAGAGGCAGGAGGATCGCTTAAGTCCAGGAGTTTGAGGTTGCAATGAGCTGTGATTATGTCTCAAAAAAGAGAGAGATGGGTAGTGCCTGTGGCTCAGTGAGTAGGGCACCATCCCATATATTGAGGGTGGTGGGTTTGAACCCAGCCCCAGGCAAATTGCAACAAAAAGTAGCCGGGTGTTGTGGCAGGCACCTGTAGTCCCAGCTACTTGGGAGGCTGAGGCAAGAGAATTGCCTAAGCCCAAGAGCAGGAAGTTGCTGTGAGCTGTGATGCCATGCAAGGGCAACAAAGTGAGCCTCGGTCTCTGAAAAAAAAGAGACAGACAGAGAAATAGAGAAGCAGAACTTGAAATTTGGATAATTCTCAGGCTATCCATATTAAAAAAAATTTGAAAGTATGTTCAGGAGAGAACAAGGGTGTGGCCCA
>CAUYRH010078691.1:0-15898 GCA_963574655.1 Perodicticus potto
AGACAGAGTCTTACTTTCTCACCCCTCAGTAGAGTGCCGTGGCATCACACAGCTCACAGCAACCTCCAACTCCCGGGCTTAGACGATTCTCTTGCCTCAGCCTCCCTAGTAGCTGGGACTACAGGCGCCCACCATAACGCCTGGCTAGGGGAAAGAATTCTTATTCAATCAATGGTGCTGGGAGAACTGGATAACCACATGTAAAGGACCGAAACTGGATCTGCAACTTTCACTACTTACAAATAACTCAAGATGAATAAAAGACTTAAACTTAAGATATAAAAGTATAAAACTTCTAGAAGAAAGTGGGGTGAAAACTCGAGAATGTGGGCCACAGCCTGGGGAAAGATTTTATGAAGAAAAATTTCAAGGCAATTGCAGCAACATCAAAAATTAACAAATAGGACTTAATTAAATGGAAAAGTTTCTGCTCAGCTAAGGATACCACAATTAAAGCAAATAGACAACCTTCAGAATGGGGAAGGATGTGCATGTTATGACTCTGACAAGGCTTGATAACTAGAATCTACAGAGAATTCAAATTAATCAACAAAAAATGAGCCAACAATCCCATCTATCACTGTGCAATAGACATTAATAGAACCATCTCTGAGGAAGACAAATGGCAATCAACCCCATGACAAATGCTCATCATCCCTAATTATCAGAGAAATGCAAATAAAAACCACCCTGAGGTAACACGTAACCCCAGTGAGAATGGCCCACATCACGAAGTCCAAATATTGCATATGCTGGTGCAGATGTGGAAAGAGAGTAACACTTTTCCACTGTTAGTGGAAATGCAAACTAGTATAACCTCTTTGGTTAGAAGTATGGAGAATGCTCAAAGAACTCAAATTAGACCTCCCATTTGATCCTGCACTCCCATTACTAAGCATCTACCCAGAAGGAAAAACAAAATAATTTTATCATAGGAACATTTGCACTAGATTGTTTATCACAACTCAATTTACAATTGCCAAGATGTGGAAACAGCCTAAATGTCCGTCAATCCAGGAACGGATTAATAAACTGTGGTATATGTATGCCATGGACTACTATAGCAAAGTATCACAAGAATGGAAAAGCAAATATCCAATGGACTGAATACTAATATGAAGCCAGTAGATGATCTAATATATGCCCACATAAGAGAAAAAGTCAATTCAATTCAAGTTGGAGGGAGGGGCAATGCAGGAGTAGAAGAGAGAAGGAGAGAAGGGGATTGTTGTGCTCCCACTTAATGGACACAATGCAAGAATATTGGCACAACTTTTGGGTGCAGGACACAAGGACAAGAGGGACTCTACCCAACATATGCAAATATTATATAACCTAGTTCTACCCTCACATTAACCTGAGATTTAAAAATAATTAAATTTCAACCTGAGGCTAGGAACTAGACTGTCCAAGAACACGAAGAGCCTGTTTGGCTTTATTAAGCAACTTGGCCTTTATTTTTAGTGCAATAATATTTTGCTGAAAGAAAGGTATTTTTAAATCATGAGAAAATCTCTATGATATATTAATTTTGAAAATCAAAGTTCAAAACACGGTGTGTACAGGCTAATGTTTACTAAATGTAGAATATGTATATGTATAAATGTAAAATTTCTGAAACATACATAACACACTGAAAAACAATATTTATTGCCTCTGGGAATGGGGACTTAAAGCTTGGCATGGTAATTATACATTTTATATTGTTTATATTATAATGCATGCTTACTCACAGTGTGATATTGGACAGATGACTTCATTCCTCTCAACCTCAGTTTTCTCATATGTCAATAGGGATGAAAATTATGCATACATATGGTTGTGAGGATTAAATAAAGGAGAAATACTTAACGTATAGCCTGACACATAGTGAGCACTCTCTCTATCTTATATATTGCGGTTATTCTTGCTTTTATTGAAAGTCACACAGATTAACAGAGCATAATATTTAAGAACTTGAGCTTTGTAGTTGGTACTGAGTTCAAAATATGTTTCTGCTACACACTCATTTTGTGACCTTCAGCAGATCACTTCTCTCTAAGCCTCTGGTTCCTTACTATAAATGTAAACAACTAGAGTGCTTATTTCCAGAGTAGTTGTGAGATCTGTGCCACAATAATGACAGCTCCCACTTTGTGGGCACTTGCTATCTGCTAAGTTATTATTAGGTGATTATAGGTATTGGTTGATCAATAACCATTTTTCTTATTATTATTACTAATGAGCATGTTGGGAGAGAGGATTATCAGTAGCAATACCTTTCATACTAGGTATTGAATGATTTACCTATTGTTTCTCCAAGAAAGCACAAAAATATAATAATTTTATTTTTAAAATTTTCAAAGACTTCTAACTCCCCTCGCCAAGTCTCCTTGCCATCAAGTTGTAATCTCTACAAAGTCAGTTATACAATCTTGAGTGATGACTACAGATGCCAACATGTGGTCCAGGTAGAGTCTCTGTATATTGCGTTTGACACCAAGTCAGAAAAGTAAGTGCTTTTTCATGAGGCTTATACACATGGTATTCATCAGCTACAGTTGATCATTAACATGAATGGTGAGATGGTGTAGAGCTGCCATGCAATTACTGCTCAAAATGACATACAGGAAGGATTTGCCTGTGATATTAGTAGATAGGATAGATGCATTTTAGGTCGATTAGACTAACATCCTTCTGTTACTTTTTCTTCAGTTAGAGGTTACTTTGGGGACCAGGAATAATCCAAAATACACTGGAGAAAGATATGTATCCATCCTATAACGTATCATCACTTGTCCTTGGGCAACTTGAATCTACTCAACATCACTGTCTTCTGGAAGGAGTCCATGATCTTGGCTTGGTTAAGCCTCCAATGATGAAGGCTGACAAAACCCTCTTCATCATCCTTTGCAAACAAGTGGTCTAGAGATCCCTTCGAGTCCTTCCTAGATGATGAGAAAATGTTATCTTTGTCTGACTGACAGATGGCTGCATAGCACCAGTTAACCAGTGGTTCTACCTGTACATGTATTCCTAAAATTCAAGGTCCCATCAGCGTGTTTCTGACCACATCATTCAGATATACAAAGAAACATTAACTCAGTGCATTCTAAATTTCTAGCCACTTCTCTGTACTCAGAAAGGTCTTGATAACAACATAGGTACTAGAAGCTACCATTCTCTATCAATGGATTGTGAATCCAATTCATGAAGCCATGGAGACTATGGGTTTTTTTAATCAGCCCTGGGCCTAGTCTCAAGCCCAGATGGTATTATGTAAGCAAATAAAGCAACCCAGTGTGTCCAGCTGCTCTGCCATTATACCACTCATGATAGCCAGTGACCTAAGTATCATGAAGAGAAATGGCCACAGGGCCAAAGTAACAGATGAAGCTCATCTAAACTCTGAAATGGCTACACTCAGCTATAAGCCTCAGGAGGCTAATCTAACCATTTCTACAATGATAGCAATGACGTCATCTTGAAGTCATCCTGATATCCAGAAAATATATAGTCAGAGAAAACCTTGGACATTACTGTGTTGGTCACATGACTAATAATGCTCAAAACTTTAAAGTAGGGATATTCCATGATTCACCCTGTTTAAAAGAAATAAAAGGATCACTGTGTGCTTTATGGAGGGAAGCAGGAGAGACTGGAGGCTGCAAAATCAATTAGAAGAATGTGATATTGTGATATAATAATATATATTTGAATTTTGTCTTTGTTACAGGCACAGAACTCCTAAAACCCTTGGAATTTCCTGAGTGACAAGGGTGGGAAAAGCATCTTTTGCTTCTTTCAAACATATTTGAGTTTATGTTAATAAAGGGACTCCTGGAGGACTGGGGCCAGTTACCAAAGGAAGCAATCATGTGATGACAGGTTTGGAACTTACATCTCCACCTCCTGATCGCTAAAGAAGGGAAAGGGGCTAGAAATTTACTTAATCACCAATGGCCAATGATTTAATAAATTATGCCTACTTAATGGGGCCTTTATAAAAATCCTAAACTAGAGGGCTCAGAGACATGGTGAACACATTGAAGTTCAGGGAGGGTGGCAAGACTAGAGAAAGTATGGAAGCTATTTGTACTTCCCTGTACCTTGCCTTATGTATCACTTCCATTTGGCTATTCCTGAGCCTTATCCTTTACAATAAAAGTGGTAATGGTAAAGTGTTCCCCTGAGTTCTGTAAGCTATTATAGTAAATTATTGAACATGAGGAGGAGGTCATGAGAGTCTCTGATTCATAGCCAAGTTGGACAGCAGTGTGAATCACCTGAGCCCTACTACTTGCAGTTGACCTCTGAAGTGACAGGGTAGTCTTATGGGACTAAACACTTTACTTGTAAGGTCTGTGCTAACAATTGAATAGTGTCAAATGTAATTAAATTGTAAGAGACCCACTTGAAGAATTAGAATATTGCTTGGTGTGCAGAACCCACATATTTCATGTCGGAAGTATAGAAAAAGAGTTTTTCCTTTAGAGGGTATTAGAGTAATCTAGATCATAGGTGATCATGGCTTGGATAGTTCTGTGGCAAAGAAACAGAGCACTTATTATATGATATGCAAAAATTTATTTTATTGAAGACTTGAAAAAGCAGCACATTTTATATTCCAAATGGCAAACACATTAAATGCATTCTACTATGGTAGGTATAGCCAGGCATAAATTCATGCGGAATGTTGCTCTAGGTCATAGAGAATGGCATAGTCTGATAGAGAGGAGGGAGGAGACAGGGTAACATAACATGAACAAATGCATGGGTATGCAGAATTTTAAAAGGGTGCCTAGGAAGCAGTAAATATTATAGAACTATTTAACTGGAATAGGCAGGATTTTTATTTTTAATTTCAGATTAATATAAGGTTACTAATTTTAAGGTTAAATTGTTTTCAATTCTAGGTAAGGTTCAAGTTGTAGTTGAGTCCATCACATGCTGAATATCCTCATATTGTGCACATGAGGTGAGATCCCGCTAATTGCCTTCCTTCCTTCTGCCAATCTCTCTCCCTGCCCCTCTTCCCCTCTTCTTCCTTTCCCCTCCCCCTTGCTGGACTATATTAGTTAGTGTATCATCATTTATGTGGGTTTATAGTTGTCTACATATTGGTTTCATATTAGTATTGAGTACATTAGATTTTTCTTTTTCATTCTCGAGATACTTTACTAAGAAGAATGTGTTCCAAGTCCATCTAGGTAAACATAAAAAACATAAAGTATCCATCATTTCTTATGGATGAATAATACCCATGGTATACATATGTCACAGTTTGTTACTCCATTCAGGGGTTGATGGGCATTTGGATTGCTTCCATGACTTGAAGACTGTGAATTGTGCTATAACAAACATTCTGGTGGAAAGGTCTTTGCGTTAAAATGATTTTTGTTCTTCTGGGTAGATACCTAGTAATGGAATTGTGGGATCAAATGGAAAGTTGACTTTTAGTTTTTTAAGAATTCTTCATACTTCTTTCCATAAAGGTTGTATTAGTTTGTAATCCCAACAGCCATGTAGAAGTATTTCCTCCTTTCCACATATATGCCAGTATCTGCAGATGCTGGCTAATCACACTGGATCTAGGTGGTATCTCAGAGTGGTTTTGAATTGCATTTCTCTGACGATTAGAAGTGATGAGCATTTTTTTCATGTGTTGGCCATTCATCTGTCATCTCCAGAGAGGTTTCTGGTCATGTCTCTTGCCCAGTGGTAGGTAGGATTATTTGCTCTTTTCTTGTTGATTAATTAATTTGAGTTCTCTGGAGATTCTAGTTATGGGCCCTTTGTAAAATTCATAGATTTTTAAGGACAGATGGAAGTTAATGCTGACAAAATAGATTGGTGCCAGATTGTGAAAGTCTTTACACGTGTGACTGGGTAGTTTTAGTTTATTCTCTGGACAACTGGAAACTACGAAAGCTTTTGAACAAGAAAGTGAAAAAATCAAATTGGTGTTTTAGTTTGGCAGTGGAGAGCAATAGTGATGAGATGGAGAGTGTGTGCAGGCAGGGAAGTCAATTAGCTAGTGACCATGGTATGTGTGTCCAGCTTAAACTAAATAAATAAATTTCACATAAATGACCGTATTATAAATGAAATATTCTCTTAGTTTACCCAGATAAAAATGGGAATGGGAAAATCCTGCTATACTGGTCATTAGAAAGGAAAAATATTAGGATTTGGGAAAGTTACATAAATACTTTTTAAGTTTTGGGGTTTTTTAAGAGCAATTTTAGCTTTACAGCAAAATTGAGAGGAAGGTATGGAAGTTTTTCCTATACTCCCAGCCCCACATATACACAGCCTTCCCAATTACTAATATCATTTACCAGAGTGATACATTGGGTTATAATTGATGACCCTACATTGACACATCATTATTACCCAGAGTCCATAGTGTACATTAGGGATCACTCTTGGTGTTGAACATTCTGTGGGTTTGGGTAAATATGTACTTGCACGCATTAATCATTGTATCATACCAAGTATTTTCATTGTCTGATAATTCATCTGTTCTCTGCTTATTCATCGTTTCTCCCTCACAATTTCTGGAAACCACTAGTCTTTTTGCTGTCTCCATAGCTTTGTCTTTTCCAGAAAGTTACATAGTTGAAGTCATATATCAAAGAGCCTTTTCAGGTTGGCTTTTTTCACTTAGCAATATGCACTGAAGCTTCTTCCATGTCTTTTTGTGGCATGGTAGCTCATTTCTTTTTAGTGCTAAATAATATTCCATTACCTGGATGTACCATTGTTTTGTTTCTTTGCTTGCTTTGTATTTTATTTATTCCCCTATTGAAGGACATCTTGGTTGCGTTGATTTTTCATTGATAATGAATAAGGCTGCTATAAACATTAGTATGCATTTTTTGTGTGTGTGAAGACATAATTTTTTCCTCAGTTGGATAAGTACTTAGGGGTGTGGTTGCTGAATCACATGGTAAGGCTATATTTAACATTTTAAGAATTAATGAATTAAACTTTTGATATAGCAACTCATTCAAATGCAAAGTTCCTTCATGTGATCAGAACTGCTAAATCAAACTGAGAGTCCTCCCCAAAGGTACTGGTTGAAGTATCAACACTAAAAAGGTTACCAAAGAAGTTATATGTCAGAAGGGTCAGAATAATTCATACTGTGGGCCAGTTGAAAAAAGTTTCCTAATGATTGCTAAATTTCTGTAAGTTAGAGAATATGCCACAGTTAAGTTCTATTCACACATCTCTTTCCAAGCTCTGAACAAGTGAAGTATAAATCCATCTTATAGAATTGGATGTAGTTCCAAAACTTCTTTATAAGTTGGTAGTTCTAGAAAGTAAATCTAAAAAGGCTACAAAGTTAGCAAATTTATAATATTTTTTATTGTACTGTGTTTTGTGACTCAGAATCATAGCATAAACAAAAATGAAGCTAGGGCAAATTTATTATCAGGAGCAGTCTTTTCTCTCCTCACCACATCCATCCTTCCCTGTGGCCAAGTATGACTTTCTCTAGTCATCTGGATACTTGGCTGGGTGGAACACAAGACCAAAATACAACCTTTCCTGCTATTGTGCCTTAATGGTACCTGCGTTTCAGTGTAGTTTCTATTTAAATTCTCTGTCTATATATCCCTCATGCACCTTTGTGTGTACCTGAAATTTGAATCACTGAGAGTTTGTTCTTCCATGTTTAATTCACTTACCTGGACTTGTCATTCATCTCTTTGCCTGATTCTTACTTTGGTAACACTCCCCTTTCAAATCAATATTATAGTTCTATTTACTTGCCCTGGAATTTTCCTCTTCATTTTTCATTCAAGTCCTAGCTCAATGTTGTTAATTTTTTGGTCAGATTTCCACAGATGCTTCTATATGACTATATCTACCTTTTCATCATCAACTTCTCCTTCTTAAGATTTTTTTTTTTTTTTTTTTTTTTTTTTTTGGTTGTTGCAGTTTGGCCAGGGCCGAGTTTGAGCCCACCACCCTTGGTATATGGAGCTGGTGCCCTACTCACTGAGCCACAGGCGCTACCCCTTCTTAAGATTCTTCATACAAAAGATGTCTAAATGTGTCTATATCTAGTCCATAATCTCCCAGCATATTCCACTCAATCCCAGCATCTTCTGTAATGAACTCCTTTCCAGACATTGTCTACCATCTACCTCCATCAAAACATACATATCCCTTGATCCATTACCTCAGGGCACAGATTTCCAGTAAGATGCTGTGGTCTGGATGTGATTCAAATTTCCCCTAAATCCAAAGTGCATACGTTGGGACCTAATACCGAAAGTGACAGTATCAAGAAGTGGGGTCTTTGGAGAATGCTTAAATCATGAGGGTTCCACCCTTACTAATGGAATTCATGCCCTTATAAAATGAAGCTCAAGTGAGCTCCATTGCCCCTTCTTCCATGTGAGGACACAGTGTTTAACGCTTCTGCCATTTGAGGATATACCGATAAGACATCAAGGAAGCAAAGCAACAAGGAAGCAAAGAGAGTGCCCTTACCACACACCAAATATTTTAGTGCCTTGATCTTGAATGTTCCAGCCTGAGAATCATGAGCAACAAATTTGTTACTTATAAATGGCCTAGTCTAAGGTATTTTGTTATAGCATCCCAAATGAACTAAGGCATAAGAGTTCTTTCAAAAAATAAAATCTGGTTTAGATATTAATGATTGATTGTAAGCTAAGGTACAATGCCTGCTAAAATATAAATGTTTGTTTTTCCATGGCTTTTCATGCTTTCACTCCAAATGAGTGTAGCTGGCTAGGTAACTATATTGAAGGTTGGGATTATCCTCAGACCACTCTTCAAAACATACCACGTAGTTGATATTGCTACCATCAAATTTCCATATTGTTTCAGAAGAATTATCTCCTGAGAATGTGCATTTATAAATAATTAAATACTCGAGTCCCACTTCCCTGTATTATTTTGATACAAATCCCAGACATACCATTTGATTCATATATATTTCAATATGTATTTCTAAGATGAAGCCAGACTGGTCCTGAGTTGATGAATTGTTGAAGCTAAGTGATGGTTGCATGGGGGTTCATCACACTATTCTCTTTATCTTTGCAAATGTTTGAAATGTTTCATAATACAAGTTTTTTTAAAATGTCAGAAAATTATTAAATACTCTAGCATACATTTACTCTTTCTCTAAAAATATATTTTATATTTGACATTGAATGTATGTTGGATATAATTTTCTCTGCACAGTTCAGTTATAATATTTCCCAAATGCAATTATCACATTTAAATAGTCCATTCCCCAAAGATGAAAACTTTTTATATTTTGAAAGGAAATCAATGCAATATAAAATTAAACAAAAGATAAAGAGTATTGAGGACCCTATTACAGATAGGGAATGAAAAAAAATGAGTCTTCATCAAAGCTAATGCAGACCATAATATAATCTAACAAATTAGGGCAAAAATACCTCGGAGACATTAATAGTTTTAGCTCCTTAAAACATGCACAAGCACTGCTATCTCCTGTACTCATACCCTCTGCCTCCATTTCAGACTTCAAGCCCTCTCAATACGCTTCAAAAAGATGATAGAACCAGGATTGTGTATGTAGCAAATACATCTTAGTAACAAATTCACCTTAAACCCAAATAAGTTAGAACGGAATTCTTTGAAGTGAGCTAATTACTACATTTTCCATGAAACCTTCCCCAAACAACCCTATCTAGGAGTAAGTGCTTTCTTCCTTGAACTCTATTTCGACTACTCTTTTGGCAACTGTATCATAGTCTAACATGTATTGCAGTAATTTGTGTACACGTTTTGCCCTTTTGTTCTTTCTTAAAGGATGATACCATATTGTATCTTTGATTCACTGGTATCTATTAGAGTATATAACCCATCAAAAAGTATTTCCAGGTCTGAAATAAATAATTCCAGTTTTATTCATTAATTCACTATTGATACATTTGTTTAACAAATATTTGTTAAGTACCTGTAGAGTGTAAGAAACTTCTCTAATCAGAAGGCATATAGTGATTAATGAGACACATGGTTCCTACCCTCATGGAGCTTGTATTCACATAGGGGAGATAAAGAGTAGCAATTAATTAGCTAGCACATTGGTTCATTAAAATATTATGAATGGAAGGGAAACAGAATAGTGATTTCCTGTGCTGAGAGAGTGATTGATTACAAAGAGGATGCACAGGAAAACTTTTAGGGTGAAAGAACTGTTTTATTTTATTTTATTTTATTTTTTTGTTTGTTTTTTGAGACAGAGTCTCACTATGTCACACTCAGTAGAATGCCATGGCGTCACAGCTCACAGCAACCTCAGCTCCTGGGCTTAAGCAGTTCTCTTGCCTCAACCTCCCAAGTAGCAGGGACTACAGGTGCCCACCACAATGCCAGGCTATTTTTTGTGGCATTTGTCATTGTTGTTTAGCTGGCCCAGGCTGGTTTTGAACCCACCAGCCTCGGTGTATGTGGCTGGCACCGTAACTACTATGCTACAGGTGCTAAGCCGAAAATACTGTTTTCTAATTTTAGAATAATGTACCTATACAATATTGGGATGGTAAATAAAACATGTTTCTATTCATTTGTCAAAACCAATAGAATTATACATTACCAAGACTGAATCTCTTGCAAAAAAAATCAGTCAGGATGTAGGGGTATTTCAGGATGAAATGCCTATGGTGACAAATGAATCTTTTTTACAATTACATGATATGGCTACACTAAAGGTAGTGTGGGAAATGGTCTGACCTATGTAACTTTGTCACTGGAAACCATTAAACTAAAGACAAAAAGAATTTTATGCAATACTTTCCTAGTTGGTAAATTTGTTTCTCCTGGAGATAAAAGTTAACAATTATAAAAGTACTATCCATGGATATTCAGGTTGAATATGTAGATAAATGGATGCTGAACAGTGATAGCCAGGTTTCTTAATGTTGGAGTATGAAGTTAAAAATAGCATGGAGGGAAGGCAATAATGTACCATATGATCATATGATACCGGATTAAAGTTGGAGACATCTGTTATGAAGTCATGCACAGCTTAATATAGATATAAATAGATACATATAAATATTTATTGATATATTTATACACATGGTTTAGTGTGTGTATGTGTGGAAATATACATATATTTGTATATATGAATTTTATTGCTCTATCCACAGAAAAGACCTAGAAACAATGACACTCCAATAGCAATAAGTACAACCAGCACGCATATCGCTAAATAAAAGGAAGTGTGGCTCCCGATAGAAATGACTGATTCTAGGGCAGGAATTGGAAATATTCAGCATGAACCTAGAGAATCTTTTAGTGACAGAAAGGAAGGAAGAGTCTTCCTGCCAAAGAAAATCTCACAATGATAAGGATATGTTAGAGGGACACTGGAGCCAATTAAAAGAGCTCCCAATGGCCAAAACTGGAATAATTTGAGCAATGAACTCAGTAAAGTAGTATTAGATTACAGCCCCAAGTATGAAATAAATGCACAGGAGACTATAGTGATGCTGATAAATTATTGAATAAATAGATTAATAAATAGGGGAGAAAATAAAACTCTTTCTTACAAATAACGTCCAAATAATATATGCGGGATACTCTTCCCTCAAGGAGGTGGAATTTCACAGTCTTTCACCCGTCATTAGGATGGGCCAGACTTAGTGTCTTGCTTCCAAAGAGTAGTGTAGGAAAAGGAAAAAAAGGAAAAAATAGGAATGTTACAATGAAACCTAGCAAACAGTACATTAACTAAGTGGTGGAGGTTAATATCCTAAGTGGTGTCATATGGATAGCATATAAACTGTGACAGATGTGATAAAGAAGGCACTTCATCTCTGTAGTATTCTTCCCTTAACCCTATGACTTCTTTATGATTATAAGAAAAACACCAAATAAATTCAGCCTGGGGGACATTCTACAAGATTCCTGGTCAATACCTCTCCAAATTTTGAAGGTCATGAAAAATACAGATAGACGAAGAAAATGTCACAGAGCAAAGAAAACCGAGAAGACATCATATCTAAATGTGTAGTGTTATCCTGCTGTGGATCCTGGAACAGAAAGAAGACCTTAGTGGAAAAATGGTGAAATCCAAATGTAGTCTAGAATTTACTTAGTAGCAAGGTACCAATATTGGTTCCTTAGTTTTGACAAATAGACTATGGAAATGTAAGATGATAACAATGGGGAAATTGGGTGAAGGTGAGGGGTATAAAGGAACTCTTTATAGCATCTTTGTAACTTTTCTATAAACCTAAAATTATTTCTAAATAAGTTTATGAAATGTAACAAGCCATTCAAATGATATGTAAAAATCCATGAAGGAATTCAAAAGTCTCACAAAGATCTTACTGCTATGTCTTTGTCTTCTTATAGACCCTCTTCATTCTTCTGTCCATTCATACCATATCCAGAATAATCTCCTTATAGAAATGCTTTCATTATTCTACTTCTCTAATAAAACACCTACTGTGATTCCCCATTTCTGCATGGAAAATCCCAAACTCCTCAGTTAGATATACAACTTTCCTTTGCCAACTGATTATTACCTTTTCTTTCTAAACTTATAAATATATTAAGTGAGTAGATGAATAACTAACAAATATTTTTTAACCACCCGTCATAAGTCAAACATTCTGCTGAGAATGTGGTACCATGGAGAGATTGAAGGTGTTGTACTTTCCCACACTTGTAGATGGAAAAATAAAGAAATAATTCTAAATGTTATTAAATGTTGAAGTATAATAGAGAAGGTAACAATAGATGGATAAGTAACTCACAGAGAAAGGAATGAGAGAGCTGAGTTTTGAATGAAAGTATATGTTTACCAAGTAGAGAAGGGTATTCCTTTTAAAGAGAAACAATAACAAACTCAGGAAAGCCAAAAAATGGATGTATAGTCTCCTGTGTATTTATTTCATACTTGGGGTTGTAATCTAATACTACTTTACTGACTTTATTGCTCAAATTATTCCTGTTTTGGCCATTGGGAGCTCTTTTAGTTGACTCCAGTGTCCCTCTAACATATCCCTATCATTGTGAGATAGGGTAGAGCATAGGGTAGATGGTAGAAGGAGGCAAATGAGACTGGAATGGCAAGCTAAAGTCAGATCATGAAGGTTCTTGCATTCTTGGTAAAGAAATTTTGTTTTCTTTATTGAAACTGTAACTTCTTTACTGAAATACTAAGGCATCAAGCAAAGCATTGTATATCACTTCACATTTTTTCTCTAGGTTTTTATTGTATGAAGCACTGTTTAACAAATTCTACCTTGCTACCTGGGTTGCAAACCACATCTTCCATTTCATGATCCCAATATTACACAGCAGAGGAGGGGATTTATTGAGAAGTGGTTCCTCAAGACATTTTACTTAACTTCGTTATTTATGACTGGAATTCTTGATCACTTGTAAGACAAAATCAGTGGAAAAGAAATTTCTTATTTTTTGAGAGTCACATAAGTGAACATTCTTTTTCTGGTATTTGAGAAGTTCACTGGATACATACCATAGTTGTTTCCTTGGATTTCAGCATCAGTCAGTATTATATCATGAACAAAATATTGTTGGCCACTTGTCTTAGTGGCATTGAATTGTTAATGGACACTTTCTGAATTCTTAAGAAAAAATCTATTTGCCCCTGGGCATTTTGCTCAAATACCTGGACTCCTGGGAATTGTCAGCTTGTCCTATGGTGACAGTCAGCCATAACAAAATTGGGTTATGGGCTCTATTCTTGTTCCTTTCAAAATCCCTTATGTTACTGCTGAACAATACTTTATCATTGTGATCTCGAGAGACAAAGGAAGAGTTACTGAATGTTGTGTAAGTCAGTCAATTTTTTTCTTCGCTCTCTCTTTCAGGGAAATAGATTGCATGATACACTTTCACACTGCCAGAGAAAATCAATTACAGTTTTAATACCAAACAAATGTTTGAGACATTTTCATCTCTATCTTCCAGGTGAGAAAACAAACACAGAGAGGCTACATGAATACTTAAAAGTCACGGAGTCAATAATAGTGGTTATAGGACAAGTCTAGTTCTCTTGAGGTAGTAATTTGCAAAAGCTATGAAGTTTATTTACCGCCAGCCCCAATAACACAAATGCATTTTACTAAAACACTAGAAAGTAATCAAATGGCCAGATGCAGAATACCCTGGCCAAATTTTCATGATGGAAAGATGTTCTGTGGATTTCAGTTGGTTTTTTGTTTGTTTGTTTGTTTGTTTGCAGTTTTTGGATGGGGCCGGGTTTGAACCCACCACCTCTGGTATGTGGGGCCGGCGCCCTGCTCCTTTGAGCCACAGGTGCCACCCTGGATTTCAGTTTTGAAGGCAGATGTTGAGGACAGTAACCAGGGCAATTACACAAATCACAAAATCAGGTTTGTCATGAAATTCATTCATAGACAAGAAAATCAATATTCTTTCTATACAATATCAACCACTGTACGTAAGATTATTTATGCAACTCACAAAATCATTGCAATGCACAAAAGTAAGCATGTTTAATTGGATGCTAGACAAATAGACAAGACCGTGTATGTCAATCTAAGCATCTATAATGGTCACCGAGGGTGATCCAGATAGTTACAACTCCAAAATGAAGCTCCTGATTACTTTGAGCTGAGAATTAGGCTGTGTGATCTGTGTGACAGCTGTGACAGGTAACAAAAGAGAAGTTCCAATAAAGAGACACAATGCTGCATAATAACACAAGAAGCAACACATAAAATTAACATTCATTAGAATTTGAGCTTAAGGTTAGCAAATGTAGTTTTATCCTATAGAGATTCAGAAATTGGGAAAGATTTTTTTTCCTAAATTAAGAGAAGATATGGGTAGTCCCAAATTAAGACAGTATCTGTATATTTTGATATTTCGAAGCTAGCTGGAAGCAGTTTTCATGTTTTCTCACTCTTATTGTTCTGTGAAGCTTCTTTTGCTATCCCAATTCCCAGAAAGTGGAAGATACCTTCAATTTTCTTTGCACTTCTCAGCTGCCTTCTACTACACCTCTTCTTTGGGGACCTTTTTTTTAACCAGCCCAATGACTACCCGGGTAATTCATGCCACAAGTGAGAGGAAATTAATATACTAAGTTCCAAACACATAAGGGATATATCTTATTCACAGATTTAAAAATAGAATTTTCCTTAAATTTAATGAGAATAATAAGTATTTAGCCTTAGGTATAGTTGAATAACAGTCCAGATGACATAATTTATTTTCTGAATTCTGAGATATGAGTGGAAAAATCTTTTTCTGAAAAACTAGCTCTTGTCATTTTTTCCTATGGCTATATAAGAAAAACACCAACTAGAGTGTTAGCGAAGGAAAAGATCGCATAGACATGAGAGTTTTTTCCCCTATAAAATACAGACATACAAGGCAGTGCCTGTGGCTCAAAGGAGTAGAGCACCAGCCCCGTATGCCAGAGGCAGTGGATTCAAACCCGGCCCCGGCCAAAAACTGCAAAAAAAAAAAAAAAAAAAAAAAATACAGTCATACATCACTTACTGACCGGGATACTTTCTGAGAAATGTGTTATTAGGCAATTTCACTTTTGTGTGAACATCGTAAAGTGTACTTACACAAACTTAGATGATATACCTACCACACACCTGAGCTATGTGCTATAGCCTATGACTCCTAAGCTATAAACTTGTACAGCATGGTACTGTAATGAATACTATAGGCAACTATAACAAAATGGTACATATTTGTGTATAGAAACATAGAAAGGGTACAGTAAAACTATGATATAAAAGATAAAACATGAGGCAGTGCCTGTGGCTCAAAGGAGTAGGGTGCCGGCCCCGTATAGTGGAGGTGGCGGGTTCAAACCCAGCCCCAGCCAAAAACTGCAAAAAAAAAAAAAAAAAAAAAAAAAATTGCTAGTAGTTGTGAC
>CAUYRH010078693.1:0-14141 GCA_963574655.1 Perodicticus potto
GACTGAGGTAAGCTTTAGCAAAAGCCGTAATGTTTCAAAAAACTTTAAACGATCTGCTGGGCAATCAGTCCTGGAAGTCTGGCGTGCAGTTCTGGCTATCGGCACAGGCACAGACACCGGGAGCTTCGCATTGCTGCAGCCGAGGCTGAGGTAAGGCTTGTTGAGATCCACGTCTGGAATTGATTTTTTTGGCAAAGACCCACCCACCGAGTCCAACATGAAGGAGCACTGCACGTTTTTCTTATGGTCACGTTCTGTGGTTCTAAGCGTTGTTCGAATCTTCTTGTCGTGCTTGTAGCTGTATTCCTCCACGTTCTCCACTGCTTTCGCAGTGTCTTTATGTGGAGACTGATTTGGTGCAATCATTTTCTCTTTCAAATTAGATCGACTAGCTGGCTTCCCCACATTATTCCTCTGCTGTTTGGTTGACATGCGTTTCATCTGTCGAGGTGTGCTGGGGGGAGAGGGGCCATAAAGATTTTCTGGATTTGTTTCATCTGAGAAGTCCTCTGGATCAGATTCAGGACTCTTACAAGCTGAATCTACCAACGTGCACTCTTGCCTCTCATCACCAGGTGAATGGTTGTAGTCATCCATCCCACCCATGTCCAGCATGTCCTCATAATCTTTTGAGTCCTCTTCACTATCCTCATCATCTTCATCATCCTTCTCTTTTCACAGTGCTCTGAAGCTGACCTGCCCCTGGGAACCAGGCTGTTTTTCTCTGCAATGCCCTGAAGCCACACCTGCTGCTGCCTGGCCTACGGCTCCAGCTGTCTCCCCAACACAGGGTCGATCCAGATTAAACCAAATGGGGGAAGAGTGAGAGGAACAAGGTGGGCATGACTCCTGGACAGCTCTTTGAACTTGGCCAAGTCACTTAACCTCTTTGGACCTCAGTTTCCTCATCTCACTGGGAACCAGGAGCCAGCAGCTGGTGGCAACCCAGAAGCACTTCACTCAGATTCCTCGCCGCCAGGCAACACTCGAGCTTGGACTCTGGTTCCGGCGGCGGCTCCTCCATGGCGGCGACAGGGGTGACGGTGAAGGCAGGAGGGGGGGCCAGCTCGGTGGCGGCTTCTCTCATCCGTGCACGGAGCCCCGCATGGCCGCGGCGGGCCGTAAGCTGCAGCCTGGCGCGGGAGACCCGCGCGCCAAAGTGCGGGAGTGACTCGGCTCCGCCTCCGCCTCTAGCCCCGCCGCAGGAGCTCATTACTCAGTACTTTTATGAACAATCTGTCTATTCCCTCTCAGCTTTCCTCTACATAATAAGCCTACTAAATTTCTTGGCATTTGGTCTAACATGTTATGATTCAGTATTAGTTTCTGTTAAATCAATATACAATTATATTTTGTAATTTATTGAGAATAGCAGAAAATTCAAAAGCCATTCCAAATATTAGATAATTGTGTTACACGGCCCTGTTCTAACTATTTCAAGGTATCTAGCATGCCTAGTCCTTACCTAATAAAAAGACTTATATTTTCAAAAATTATTATAACCTAAAGCACCTCCAAAAATTTCTAAAGTGTACCATGAAATACAAATAAGTTAGAAAAGAAATTAAATGAAAAACAAAGATACAAAACATATAAACTCCATTTTATTATTAGATTCATCAGACAAAAATTCTCTGTCAAACTACCATACAAATTCCTAACTGAGCACTCTCACTTTCCTTACAGATCTTACTGCAGACCAATAGAAAACTTACAAGGGCATCTCTGGCTCATGGGCCATACTTTGTATGGCATTGTCCTAGGTACAGTCATACCTTCCTTGAGAACAATTGGTAAAAATAAAGCAATATACAGAAATGTTAATTATTATCTTTCTAATGTTTAACTCTAAATATTCTTTAGCAAAGACTCAAACACATCCTTCCACATTAACTGCACCACTTCACATGTTCCTGTCCAAATCTCCAGACATACACACAAGTTCTATTTCCTTTCTTTTATAAAGGGCAACCTTGTCTTCTATGATATTGAATTCTTCCCCATAGAGGAGCATAAGCATTGTTCAGCCAGTAAAAAGTCCAGATTCCTCTTACAAGCCAAAAGGAAAAATGATAAAATAAGATTTTAAAACAACTCATAAAAATATATATTTAGAACATAAAAAATAATGCTCTTTCATGCCTGATATCCTTTTGTTCCTCCCTCGGTCTGTCTTGACCCAATCCCACCATTCAACATAGGAAATTCTCACCACACACTTTCTTTTCCATTATAATTCCTTTTCTTGTAACACTGTTATATGTCCAGAAGAATTTGTTTTAAGCATCAACTCTTTCTCTTTTTTTTTTTAGTGGTAAGAATGCCATCACTTGAGGACAATGCCAAGATTCCTCCTATCCCAACCATATTTTTCACAATAAGTACAGTTAAACAACTATCTGTACACAATATTAAAAATAACATGTCAAATTTTAATAATTCTTTAAAATGCTACTTACTTTATAAGTTTGCATAACCAGTTTTCCAGGTTTGGAAAATTCATTACAATGGCTGATCTTATTCTCTATTTAAGTTCAAGGTAAAGTTGATATTAAGCTGTGAACTATAATTATTTAATTGTTTCATGAGTTGTTTCCACACATGCCTAATACATGTAAAAAAAGTTAGTATATGAAAATATGTATGTGAAATCTAATTTAAATAAAAGCAATTTTTTACTTGTTTATTTACAACTTTTGAATGTTCTAATTTCTGATAATTCTATAACACTAATGTAAGTAACAATAATTAATTTTCTCATGTCAACTTAAGAAAGGAAATGTACTCAACTAACATTTAGGAACAAAATTATATTTCATTTTTTAAATGATTTAATTTTTTAAAACAGTATTAAATGGAATTTTTATAAGTGTATATATGTTATATGTTTGTATATTTTATAATATAAAACATGATCTTACCCTTTTCTTGGTCATCAATTCAACTTTGGCATCTGATTTCGATTTATCTGTAAGATAACAAAATATGGCTGCTTCAAAAAAGTGCTTATGTTCCTTTCAAACACATACAGAGTTACACAATTAGAATTTTCTACTTTCTTATGCAATGATAATTGTATTTCATTTTTCAAGGTCCTCTTAATTAAAATGCTAGTAAACTCAGCTTCCCAGGGCTTAGTGGGTCAAAGTAATACAAAAGTAACAATATCAGTATTTATATACTTATTTGACAAACCTTCTCTCTTAAATTTGATTGGTCATTTGGATGTCCTCCAGAGAATATGTAGTGTATCTGATTTCTAGGACGTGGTCAGTTTTTGTGCTCTGGTGTATATAGGATCTGGAATTGAACATTATAAGCTATTGTACGAGACAGTGTAAGATACAAAACAATGTAATGCTCTCAGACCCTCAATTTCTGTATTGATAAATCAGGGATAATAACTGTTACCCCACAAGTGTAGGTAAGATTTAAATAATATAATCTATGCAAATAAAATACCTGAAACAACGCTGGGCAGATAATAGATAATCAACAAATGCTCACTTCCATTTTAGCTAGTGAAGACATTAGGGAGTATGTTGTGTGTGTATATTTGATTTTACTTTTAGAATACTAGGAAAAATAATTTGATGGTGACATATTTCACTAAGGATTATCTTTCAGGTGATTCTATCATTCTTGAATCTAAATAATTGTTCTTGTCTTTTTACATATTAATAACTGATGAGTAATGATAAAGTAGCAAAATGTTAGAAAAAATAAATTATTAAAATCTCATAATGTATTTAGACTTAAAATAGGGCCTAGTGGAAACTTATGGTAAGTTTTGTTGTATCCAAACAAAAAAAAGTATACTTTCTCTTTGTTCTTTTGAAAACCTCTAAACTTCCAATAAGAATAAAAGACATGATGAAATATCAGTTCTTACAAATAGTTAAAAGTGAACAAAAAAGAAACACAAAACTAAAATTGGGTTCAATGGACCTTGATGGTACACAAAGTTAAGAAAAATAGAATAGATATTTGTTATGTTAATCCTCAAAATATGCCTCATTATTCTACAAATTTTTTAATATGAAAATGAATTAAAAACAGAAATACTTAAACAGTTATTTAGGGAACTTTTTAAGTTCAAGTTGTAGAACCATCTCCCAAAAAAAGCAGAGTGTCTTGGAGAGTATCAAAAACAACACTAATTTTCTAATGACAAGGGGAAATTTTTATGTGATACTTAAAATCATTATGATCATAAACATAAAAATGCTCAACATCACTAATCATCAGAGAAAAGTACACTAAAACCACAATGAGTTTCATCTTATGCCAGTCAGAATAACCATTTTTAAAAAGTCAAGAAACAAAGGATATTGGTCAGGATTTGGAGAAAAGGGAATGCTTGTACACTCTTAGTGGGAATATAAATTATAGAAAAACAGTATGGAGAATTTTGAAAGAGTGAAAAATAGATCTACCATTTGGTCCAGCCATCCCATTACTGGGTATCTAACAAAAGGAAAACAAATCATTTTACAAAAAAGACACCTGCATCTGTGTTTATCAAAGCACTATTCATAATAGCAGAGTCACAGAATCAACATACATGTACATGAGTGGATGACCGGATAAACAAAATGTAACATACATATTATATTTATACATATGCACCAAAAAATACTCTACTACTCAGCCAGAAAAAAAAAGAATAAAATCATGTTTTTTGCAGCAACATGGATGGAATTAGAGAATGTAGAAACATAATGCCTACAGAAATATTAATGTTCCCCCTTATAAGTGGGAGCTAAACAATGGATACACATGGACACAAAGAGTTAAATAATAGATACTTGAGACACCAAAATGTGGGAAGGTGGGAGGAGGTGAGGGATGAAAAATTATATATTAGGTACAATGTACAGTATTCAAGTGATGGGTATACTAAAAGCCTAGACTCCTCTACTGTGCAATATATCCATGAAAAAATACTGTATTTGTACCTTCTAAATCTATAAAATAAATAAATAAATAAATAAATAAAAAGTTATGACCATTAGTGATTTTCCTATTAATAACAGTGGGTCCATGTTCTGCTTCAGCAACATGCACTACTTTTTCAAAGCTGAATTTACCCTAGTGAGAAAGATTTAATTTCCTCCCTTCAAAAAAATCTCTGCATGTAGAGTCGCTCATAAAGAGTGAAAGCAGTTAACAGGAAATGTAGATTTTGATAATGAAAAGGGCCTTCACTCCTCTTTTGAGCTGTATCCAAGTCATATATTACAGTGCAAAAGAGGAGCTGTAGGTAGTAAATGAAAATGTTCTATATGAGTAGAAGTGGTGCCCCATGACCCAGAACAAATATTAAAGATGTTTTATTTAAAACCATATTAAAGGGAAATACAAATATTAACATAATTCAATAGTTTCTCTTCTTTAAGTAACTGTTTTAAGGCTTGTCCACTCATGGCATCTGAAAAACTTCATTAGTTTGTGCTTCTTTAAATATAATTGCTGAGAGAATTTCTTAAAAAGGCAGAGGATAGTTCAGCATCTGGTCTGGCATGTATGGAGCCTAGAAGTTCCCACTTGATTCCAAAAACTTGATTCTTTTTTTTTTTTGTAAAAAAGCTAAACAAACTGAAAAATCAACAACTCTTTGATCTTTCAGAAAAGTGAGCCCACAAAGTAAACTGTTGCCTCTAAATGTGGAGAAATAGACAGGCAAATGCAGAGCAAATCAATGGCCTATATGTCCCTGTGACACTCACTTCAGTAGAAACTCATGGGCAGAAACTTCCAAGGGAACTAGTACAGGAGTAGGAAAATCTGAACTTTAATTGAGAAATTTCTGGAGGCTCAGTGTGGACAAGCTGAGAAAAAAATACTCAAGAAGGACTCTGTCATGGGGTAGGGGCCATATGTTTGTAAGTTTTACCTCCAGAAGCTCTACTGGTTCTCATAGACACAAGAGAGAAAAATCTCCTAGCTTTCCAACGGAGGAAGGGGAAAAGTAACCATTTTGAAATAATATGCCAGAGCATTCTGTTCTTCCTAACAAGTCCTGCCCTTAGGAGAAACTATTTTACTAGAGCCTTACCTATTGATGACTTTTCAAAACCTACCTGATATAGAGTGAGCAAAATACCCAACTCTAGTCCCTTCTAGCCATCTTTTACTGCATAAGAGGTGAAGAGAAAATAAGTCATTGTGAAGTTCATAGCTTAGGACTGAGACCTAATCATATAACTGTAGAATGCTTTCCCTTCCCTAGGTCTTACTACTAACGACCTATCATCATATTTCCTTTTACCTACAACAATATCCTCAAAAAGAGAGAAACAGAAAAAAATATTTGAACAAATAATGACTGATAATTTTCCCCAAAATTAATAACAGATGCCAAAACACAGATGTAGGAAGTTCACTAAGTAGGATAAATGCCAAAAAATTTGCACTTAGGCATATCATATTCAAACAGAAGAAAATCAACGATAAAGGAAAACATCTTCTCTAAAAAGGAGGAAAAAGCCCTTATGTATAGAAAAGATAAGAATTACATCTAACGTCTCATCAAAAACCATACCAGTAACAGAGTTGCACAAAATATTTAAAGTTTTGACAGAAAAAAAAAAGCACCAACCTAGAATTCTATATCCTCTATAATTATATTTCAAAAGTGAAAAAGAAATACTTTCTCAGGCAAAGAAAAATTGAGGACTTTTGTTGCCAGTAGACCTGCCTTGCAAGAAATATTAATATAAATCTTCTGAAGAAAAAAAGTTATCTAGGTCAGAAACCTATATCTACATAAAAAAGGAAGAGCATCCGAGCACCAGATAATGAATAAGTAAAGGCAAAATAAAACCTTTTTTTATTCTTAACTGATCTAACAGATAACAGTTTAAAATAATAATAATAACGATGTATTTGGCTATGTATGCTTATGTTCATATCTTGTGTGTGTTTATATATTTATGCTTATACATATTTATAAGTCAAATGAAAGATAATAAAAGGACAAGAGGGAAGAATTAGGAATATTTTGTTATTATAAGGTACTTACACTACCTATGAAGCAGTACACTTATTTGCAAGTGGACTTGGATTAGTTGTAAATGTATATTACAAAATCTAGGGAAGCCACTAAAAGAAGTTTTTAAAAAGGTATAATCGATATGGTAAGAGGAAAGAAAATGAAATCATATAAAATGCTTAATTAAAACTACAAAAGGCAGAAAAAAAGAGTGGAAGACAAAAATAGCAACAAAGAACAAAGGAAACAAATAGAAAATAGTAACAGATATGATAGCTATTAACCCCACTACATTAATAATAACTTTAAACATCAATGGCCTATATGTCCCAATTAAAAGAAAAATAGATCATGCTAACACTAATAAAAAGGAAATAGGAGTAGCAACATTAAATTCAAACATTGTAGACTTCAGAGCAAGGAAAGCGATAAAGGACAAAAAGGGGCACGCATAATGATAAGGAGGTCAATACTCAACAAGACATAAAACCTTGAACGTGCTTGTAGCTCATAAAAGAGCATCAAATATGAGAGGGAAAAACTGATAGAACCGTAAGGAGAAATAAATGAATCCACTAGTATAGCTGGAGACTTCAACACCCCTCTATCATAAATGGATGACTCCAGCAGGTAGAAAATCAGTAGGGACATAGTGAAGTTTAATAGCACTATCAATCAACTAGATATGTTTAAAATCTATAAATTTCTTTACCCCTGAACAGCAGAATACACATTCTTCTCAAGCTCACATGCAATATTCACCAAAATATACCATATTCTATATCATAAAACACAATTTAGAAAATTTAAAATAATAGAAATCATACTATATTTGCTCTCAGACCACAGTAAAATTAAACTAGAAATCAGTAACAGAGAGTTGGATGGAAAATCCAAAGTATCTGGAGATTAAACTTCTAAGTAACACATAGGTCAGAGAAAAACTCTCAAGCAAAGTTAAAAAATATTTTGAATAAATTGAAATAAAAATACAACTTATCAAAATTTATGGGATGTAACAAAAGCATGGTTAAAGGAAAATGTATAGCACTGATTACATATATTTGAAAAGAAGAAAGCTCCAAAATTAATGAACTAGCTTTAACTGTGGAAAATTAGAAAAGTAAGAGCAGACTAAACCTAAAGTAAACAGACAAAAAGAAATAAAAATCAGAGCAGAAATCAATGAAATTGAAGACAAGAGATAAATAGAGAAAATAAACAAAACCATAAGTTGGTTCCTTTAAAGATCAATAAAGTTATGACTCTAAAGATGCTAACTACAAAATAAAAGAAAGAAATACACAGATTACTAATATCAGAAATGATAGAACGGGACATGAACATGACAGATCACATGGACATTAAAAGAATAATAAAGGAATAGTATTAACAACTCTATGCCCCAAATTTGATAATCTAGATAAAATGGACCAATTCCTTGAAAGATAGATCCTGCAGTAAGTCTCACAAGAAGAAATAGGCAGTCTGAATAGCCCTACACATATTAAAGAAATTAAATCAATATAATAACCTTTCAAAACAAAAAGCACTAAGCTCGCATGGATTTACTGGTATATTCTACCAAATATCAAGAAGGAAATTATAACAATTCTTTACAATATTTTCCAGATGATAGAAGAAGAAATATATTCTAACTCATTCAATGTAAAGAGGTTTAAAAATTGGAAATCAATTGATGTAATCCATCACATGACAATATCAACATGTGCAGTAAAAGAATTTACTAAAACTCAATATCCATTCATGATAAAAAAGAAAAAAATTAGTAAATAAGATAGGACATCTCACCTTGATAAAAGCATCTTCATAAAATCTAACGCTAACATCATATTTAACATTGACCAATGAGAAGCTCTCTTGCTAAGATCAGGAATAATTCAAGGATTTCCACTCTCATCACTCTTTTCAACACTCTCCTGAATTCTTAGTTAATGTAATTAACACAAGAAATGTAAATAAAAGGTATACAGTTTGGGAAGGAAGAAATAAAACTGTTTCTTCATAGATGACATGATTTTCTTTCTTTCTTTTTTTAATTAAATCATAGCTGTGTACATTAGTGCAATCATGGGGTACAGTGTGTGGGCTTCATATATAGTCTAAAATATTTTCATCCAACTGTTCGACATAACCTTCATGGGATTTTCTCATTTACTGTGTGAAAACATTTGTGTTCTGCATTTAGTAGGTTTCACCTGTCCCTTCTAAGATGCACCATATGTGTGATCCCACTATTCATCCTCTCTCCACACACTCTCCCCTTCCCCTTCCCTCCCTTCCCCCCTTCCCTATCATCTTGTTGTGTTATAGCCTTCATATGAAAGCTATAAATTAGCTTCATAGTAGGGCTGTATACATTGGATACTTTTTCTTCCATTCTTGAGATACTTTGCTAAGAAGAATGTGTTCTAGCTCCATCCATGTAAATATGAAAGAGGTAAAGTCACCATCTTTCTTTAAGGCTGCATAATATTCCATGGTATACATGTACCACAATTTATTAATCCATTCATGGATCAATGGGCACTTGCGCTTCTTCCACGACTTAGCAATTATGAATTAGGCTGCAATAAACAATCTGGTACAGATATCTTTGTTGTTATGTGATTTTTGGTCTTTTGGGCATATACCAAGTAGAGGAATCATAGGATCAAATGGCAGGATGACATGATTTTCTATGTAGAAAATCCAAAGGAATTAAAAAAAAAAATTCCTGGAACTATAAGTGATTATAGCAAGGTTATAGGATATGTGAAAAAGTCCATAGCTTTCCTATATACTAGAAATAAAAAATGGAACTTAAAGTGAAAACACATTATAATGTACATTAGTATCCCACAAAATGAAAAACTTAGACATAAACATAACAAAATATATACAATATTTAAATAAAGAAAACTATATGGCCTGCAGGCCACCTGCAGATTACTTGGTGACTGTTTTGCTTATCTGTGGTGTCAGATATTAAGAAAAGTAATCATGGATCTTTTCCTTTGGTCATAGCTTTTGTTAGTGTATTTAACGTGTAGTCCCAGACAACTCTTATTTTTCCAACATGTGGCAGAAAAGAAAAAAAGTTGGATACTCCTGCCAGGAGATGTTCAAGTTCATAAATAGGAAGACATAATATTGTCCAGTTGTCACTTCTTCCCAATTTGATCTACAGAATCAATACAATCCCAGTCAAAATCAAAGGACTTTATGAATATTGAAAAATTGATCCTAAAGTTTACTTACGGAGGCAAAGCCCATAATAGCCAACCCAATATTAAAAAAGAACAAAGTTTGAGAACTGAAACTACCCAACACAATACTTTCTGTAAAACCAGAGTGTTAAGACAGTGTGGTACTGGCAAAAGAGCAGACAAATAAATCAGTAGAACAGAATAGACAGCCCAGAAATAGACTACATAAATAAAGTCAACTAATCTTTGTCAAAGGAGCAAAACAATACAATGGAGCAAAGATAATCTTTTTAACAAATGGTACTGAAACAACTGGACATCCATATAATTGAAAGAATGAATCTAGACATAGACCTAAGACACTGAAAATACCAACTGCTGATGAGGATGTGGAGCAACAGAACTCTCAGTCACTGCTAAAGGTACACTCCCTTTTGAAGACAGTTAGGCAATCTTGCAAAACTGAACACATTCTCACATATGATCAGCAATTGTGTTCCTTGCTATTTACCAAAATCAGTTGAAAACTTATATCCACACAAAACTGCACATAAATATTTAAAAGTTTTATTCTTTTTTTTTATTTTTATTAATCATAACTGTGTGGACATTGATGCATTTATGGGGTTCTGTGTCCTGATTTGATATACAATGTGAAATGCTTACAATGAACTGATTAACACATCCATCACAATTATATTCTTTTCTTAATACTTTTGAAATGTACCATTGCATCATGCATGTTAGCTGAGGTCTCTCCAAATCCCCCCTTCCGTCTACCCTTCCCCTCCCCGCTCTCTCCTCTTCCCTTCTATTTTTTGGACTATAGTGATGTTTTAACATTTGTATGAATGTGTAGGTGCCGGCTTTATTCTTAATTATCTGAACCTGGAAGCAACCAAGATATCCTGGAGTAGGTTAGTGACAAACTATGGCACATAAAGACAATGGAATATCATTCAGCATTGAAAAGAAATGAGCTATTAATCCATGCAACATGGAGGAAACTTAACTATATAAGAGAAAGAAGCCAATCTAAAAAGGCTACATACTAGATATTCCAACTATATGACATTTTGGAAAAGGTAAAACTGAAGAGACTAAAAGAATTAGTGAGTACCAGGGGTTGGTTCTGGTAGGGATAAACAGGTGGAACACAGATTTTTAGGGCAGTGAAAATGTTTCGTGTAATAATACAATAGTAGACATATGTAATTACACATTTGTCTAAACTCAAAGCAAGTGAAACATTTAGAGTGAACTTTAATGTAAACTAAGAACCTTGGGTGATAATGCTATGTCAAGAGGTTCATCAATTATAACAAATGGACCATGTTGTGTGGGATGTTATACAGTAGAGGAGTTCGTGTGTGTTGGTGGGGAGGAAAAAATAGGGAATCTCTGTACATTCTACTCAATTCTGCTTCCTTCCTTCCTTCCCTCCTTCCTTTTGGTTGGGAAGATAAATCATTTATTTGACACTTTATACTCAGGTACTATTTGTACTCTGAGCATGTTTTTATATGTAACATATAGATTATGCAATGTCATAATAATTTGTTTTGTAGTTTTTTATTTTTTATTAAATCATAACTGTGTCCATTGATGTATTTATGGGGTTCAGTGTATTGATTTTCTATGAACCTAAAACTATTCTAAAAACTATTCTAAAGGGTATTTTTATTTTTTTAAGAGTAATCATTTATTGATTACACATGATAATGTGTACAAAAGCTTCATTCTCATCTATAATTTTATCTGGTACCATTATTCAACTTAGATATATTACACAGGGTATGCCAATAATCATCTTTATAACAAATAATCCATGATTTCCTTGGAAGACCCCTTTTAATGGTGAAGTAAAGGGCACAACTACACTTCAATTACACCAAGGTTTCTGAAGACAATGGCTTCTCCATCTAAGCAAGCTGTAAACGAATTTCAAATTAAACCTGGCATCACCATGAAGGAATTCTATCTTCACACCCTTGAGAAAATCTACCTAAATGGCTTTAGAGTAGATTAACTTTGCACAGCACATTAAAAAGAAAACAACACATTTATTAGTGTCATGATTAGACTGTTACATTTAGCAATCAATATCATGGGTTAAAAAAAAAAAATCTACATTAAAACCCCTTGTTGGAATGCTTGACACTTTCCACAGAACAAAAATTAAAATAAGCTGTTTTATAACTAATCACAAGTACAATCTTGGAGTTTTTTACTCATACACCTGAGTATTGTCTAACTCTAAAACAGTGATTTTCAACTTGTGTGCCATGAAAAATTTTTAAACATCATTAATTAAATTATTTTTGAAAGAAGTTCAAAGCATGGTAATTTAAGCGTGCTGCATAAGTTTCAACTATAGGTTCAAGTGTGCTGTGAGAAAAAAAAGGTTGAAAAATACAGCTCTAAAACATGTCTTCTTTGTAGCAGCTAGGCCTTGCCACCAATGTGCTTGACTGAGTTCACAAATCTGTTTCAACCTGTAGCTCCCTGTCTGTTCTCTGGCTCTTCTCTCCTGCTAGACTTTTATTTTCTGGGAATAAAACCTCTGCCACTGCCACAACTGTGGCTGCTACTGGAACATTGGTTTCATGGGCTGGCAAAGTATTGGCTACCATCACCCTAAGGGCCAGAGCTTCTGCCTCCAAAATTTCCTCCCTGTGTGGGTCGAAAATTTGAAGACTGATTGTTGTAATAGCTAAAATCATTGTAGCTTTCACCACCTCCAAATCTGCTTCCATCATTACCAAATCCGTTGTAGCCATTCCCATTGTCATCATATCCACCACCACCATGGCTACCATCAAAGCTACCACAAACACTGAAGTTTCTTCCACAGCAAAAGTTGTCATTTCCACCAAAACCACCTCCATGATCACCACCAAAGTTTCCAAAACCACTTTGACCTGTTTGGCTGGATGAAGTACTAACCATCTCTGCTTTGACGGGGCTTTCCTTACTTCACAGCTGTGGCCATACACAGGTTGGTATTTCTGAATGACAATTTTATCCACAGAACCATGGTCCTGCCACTGCCTTGTTCAGTCATAATTTCAATCATTTCAATTTTCCCATGTTGTTTAAAATAGGCTTTTAGGTGATGTTCTTCAATGTCTTCTTTAATGTCACCAACAAAGATCTTTTTCACAGTTAAGTTGGCACCTGGTCTTTGAGAATCGTCTCTGGAGACAGCTCTCTCTCTCTTTTTTTTTTTTTTTTGGCAAACAACTTTAAGGTGTTAAAGAAAAGTTAAAACACATAGAGCATCTAGGTAATTATTTAGTTAATTCTGCTAAGAAAAATGCTTACTAAAAAAAAAAATCTAGCAATTGGTAAATAGGTTTATCTATTTCTTTTTTTTTGTAGAGACAGTGTCTCACTTTTTTTGTTTTAATTAAATAATAGCTGTGTACATTAATACAATCACGGGGTACAATGTGCTTGTTTTATACACAATTTGAAATATTTTCATCAAACTGGTTAACATAGCCTTCATGGCATTTTCTTAATTATTGTGTTCAGACATTTATATTCTACATTTATTAAATTTCACCTGTATCCTTCTAAGATGCACCATAGGTGTGGACCCACCAATTATCCTCCCTCTACCCATACTCCCCCCTCCCTTGCCCCTTTCCCTATATTCTTGTGCTGTAATTGAGTTATAAATTTCATATATAAGCTATAAATTAGTTTCATAGTAGGGCTGAGTACATTGGATATTTTCTCTTTAATTCTTGAGATACTTTGTGAAGAAGAATATTTTCAAGCTCCATCCATGTAAACATGAAAGAGGTAAAGTCTCCATCTTTCTTTAAGGCTGCATAATATTCCATGGTGTACATATACCACAATTTATTAATCCATTCGTGGGTCGATGGGCACTTGGGCTTCTTCCATGACATAGCAATTATGAATTGGAC